>JARHVA010000237.1:6360000-6495549 GCA_037957365.1 Torreya grandis
AAATTGGGTTCATACCAATGATTACTAGGTCAAGAATAATTAAACTCTATAGTTAAGGGTTTAGGAAGATGTTTCCTAATTTTAGCATGGGAAAGAAGCTGGTGAATTTTATAATGATTATATTAGAAATATCAAGGCTAAAAGTAACTTCCTTTGATAGGTTGGGAAAGTTTAAATTTATTAAATATTCTAGGATAATAGCATTGGTATCTCATGGACTTGTATATGTTTGAAAGATAACTATTAGTATCATTTTTGTTTTTAGACTTCATAATCACATGAGTTATAAACTTAAGTTGGGAAGGCTTGAATTGTCTTATAAGAAAGTTTTGATGTTTATATTTATCAAGGGCTTATTATGATTATTTTAGAGATATATTATTGATTATATAATTAAGTTTTGGATGAATGGTGTTGGTAAACATATAGACTAATTTTTTTTCTGACTTGTTATGGTCAGATTTGTTAGCTAAGGATTTCCAACACTTAGTGAAAGATTGGGTAATCTTGATATCTTGTTTGTAATTAATGAAGTGGGATAAGATATTTTTAGGGAGGTCATTGATTTTAAATTCTTAAACCAATGAATTAATTTATACCTCTAAACTAGATATGGAGTTGGACTTGAGTTGGTTGTTCTAATATAGACTATCATAAGATAAGGTTTTGAGTGGTAGCTTGGTAGCTACAAAGGTATTAAGCTTAATCAATTATTTTTAGATATTTATAAGTAATTTTAAATTCAAAGAGGGATCGATGGATCTATTATAGGTGATTGAAGGATTTATTCCACCTATCTATGTTTTAAATTTTAAGGTATAATGGTTCATTTTGAATATGTTAAATGGATCTATTAAGAAGTTGTGGTTGTGGAATGAGATTAACTTGAGCATGTTTATGGTGGCATTTGTATTTGGGGTTCCCTATTAAGTTTATTGAGGGTGACTTTACATTTTTATCATTTGGGTAGTATGGCTTGAAAGTTATCCATTTGAGTCATGGATTCTAACAAGATTTTGCTAAGGATCAAAAGAATTTTTATTATATATGGAAACTTTAGTATCTTATTTAGATGTGATAGACATGATATTAATGTTGGTGTTAATATGGGTACTTTAAGTAGACCCACTAAAATTAAGACCCATAATATTCATATAGATATTGGGAATGGTGAATAAAGAGAGGAATGCAGAAGTTACATATTGATTTTCCCCATGTCTGATAGAAAAAATAAGAGCAAGGGAAGGAGGGAATTCCACACGAGGTGCCATAATGATATGATAAATCACTTTAAGGTCATTTCCCTTTTGATAAATATTATCATGAATAAATATGATCATTTTTTGGTATATTCATGGTCACATTCATCCTTCACCTCATGATATTATGGTAAATGGAATTGTCTAGTGGTATCCACATGAAAAATATTTCTATTTTGGTATTCAATCATGGAAAAGTTGTAATTCATTTGGGTTTTGTGGATTTTATGGGAATTGGTTAGTTTCATGTAGTCTGGATGGGTTTTATCTTTAGATTGATAAAATATATACTCCATAGTATAAGAGAAAATATTAGCCATACTAGATTAGTTGATATAGTTAATTACATAATAAACTAACTAGTCAATATAGTTAGGAATTGAAACTAAGAAAATTATATTGCATCAAACTAGTCAATATAGTATGATGATGAGAAGGAACTATATCAAGTTGGTTAATATAGTTGGTAGAAATAAAACTAGAGAATATTAGGGTGGCCAATGTAGTTAGGGAGATACATAGAACTATATTGGAATAGTTTATATAGTTTACAAGAACACTAAACTATATCAGATTGGTTGATGTAGTTCAAAAACATAAAACAAAACCATATCAAGTTGGTTAATAGAGTCTAGAAGACATCCAAGCTAAAATTTAACAAAGATAGGGAGCTAAACAAAAAAATAATGTGATTGATTTTTAGGGTCTTATATATATTTATACCAGTCCTAAATAGTGAATATGTAAATGAATTCATTAACCACAAAGGATTCCACCTTACACATGATAACATTATCTCATCTCTAACATACATTGAGAGTAAATTTTTTGGGATTTTTGATGTGTTTTTTTAAAAACCAACTTAAATAGGGTATATATCTACCTTTCATCTCATAAAAAGAGATTAAATATCCCTAAGGTCTATGTCACCAACTATTTTCATGATGGGATAACCTAGTTGCTAAAGTATTTAATATTTTGATCAATGGGACTTGTGATGAAACTAAAGCAAAAATAAACAAGGTAAATTCTTGAGTAAATTTCCCAAAATAATAATCAAATTAAAATTTAACAAATAATTTTATTTGATAAAAATTTTATTATTGCATACATTAATATTTTTCATATTAATAATTAATAACATTTGTAATAAAAATATTTAACTTTGAAAAAATAGATTACAACTTTCAATATTAGTTTTAATCCTAACTTTAAAATATTATAAAATTTGATAAAATATAATGGTAAAGGGAGAAAAATGAGCCCCTTTATGATGATAAATATAATATGGTTGATTATATAGATCCCATAACAAATATATTTTTCTTGACCTATGTAAATGTATCCATAAAGAAAAGATGGTGTAGAATTCTAAAGACAATTCAACTACAAAAAAGGTGAACAAAATCACCAAACTCATGCAGATAATGGATATAAATATTAATAGAATTTTAGTTATAAATATATTGTATAAAACTCTTGTTTTTATTCATCAATATGTTGGAATCAAAATCATTACAAAGGAGGGGGTGAATCAGTCTCCAAAAACCTTTCTTATCAATTTCACTTAAACAATAATGAACCATTCAATCAAGCACATGTATCTAACAAGAATAAGCACCTATCTACATAATAATTAAATAAATTAACACATAAAATATGTTTTATACCATCAATGGGAATAAAAACCACTGATATCTACAAATGGACTATAGTCCTATAAGATAAACATCAAATTTAGTGAAGCACCAACTTAGCTAGGATTTAGAAAGCATCAATCCCATAGATGACTCAAAAACAACTAAACCACATAATTTATTTGATCACCTTAAAGAATTTTTTTTATAAACCTACTGATGATGACCACCTCTTCATCTCTTCACAATCTTAGCCCTCTCAAACTACCTTCTAGGTCTCTTTTCTCAATTAGATCTCTTCAAGACTGATTAGGCCATATGACCTTGATCCTCATACATATAAAATATATAAAATATTAATCATATATCATATATACTCTTTTTATGGTCTAAAATACCTCATTCTACTCTTTAATATGTTATTTTATTCGCTTGCACACAACTCACTCAAATAGGCCTAAATCTACCTTGTATTTATACAACCCTTTTGTTCACATCCTTCTTAGTAAAAAAAACACCATTACCCTATTATTTAATACATGTAATATATATTATGACATTTCATAAACATTAATCAAATATTATTTGAGTCCCTTTAGGTTTGACATACCTTAATTAGGCCTTATTTCATCCTTAAGTCTCATGGAGACCTAATCCCATTAGAACTACTTTAGAACACGTTACACTTTCTCTTCCTTAGAACAAATTAAAAAACCTCACATGGTATTAAAATATAATATTAAAATAAAATAAACCCATTATAATCTCATCTATGGTATATAACATATTTTATCTCCAACCACCAATTGAAGCACACCATTATTACTGTTCACAATTAGGCTTGTGCATACCCAAAAAGTCTATCTTAAAATAATAATGATAAAATACAAATTAGATAAAACAATGGAAAAAATAAAATATTAAAAAATACCATAACCTCAGGCTCATAAAAAACTTCATTATATATTTCAATTCATGGTATACATGCTCAAACTCTTCTCTACAAAATGTTCACTCTGAACTGCCAACTAGTCTCAAAACATAGTCATGGAAACTTAAACTTATGACACTTGAAAGAACACAATAAAGGAATTAAAATTAATTAAAATTATCATAAAATATAATCATAACAACACATATAAAAAATATAATAATCTCTAATGGAAATTATTGGTCTTGCAGACCAATTTGTTAACCTTCTCTCTCACAGACCTCACTCAACCAGTTAAGCTATTTTGGATTCAACATTTTCACTAATTTCAATAAGTAAAAAAAAAATAATAATAATGTATAGAAAATAAAATTACAAAATAGAAACACCATATACATCATATTCTTCAACTCAGGGCATAGAGTCTCAAACTCATCACTACAATTTACTTACCCAGAACTCCCAGTTTGCCTTGAAGCACAATCATGGTGACAATGACCTTCAATCACCTGTATGACCATTTACAGAGATTCATGATTAATATGAATGATATTATGATATAATTATACAACTTTTATATATAATTATAATATGGTCAAACAAAAATATTGATCTTGTAGACCAATCTCAGAGCCTTTGTAACTCATTATCTCATATGAACAAGACATGTCAACTCATGAGAAATTTTTTCACTATAACCATTGACCTAAAAAAATTATATATAAAATTAAAATGTTTTAAAATTATTTAAAAACATATACATGCACTTTTATTCATCCCTATTCCATGATAACACATCCCTAATCATCTTCTCACTTCTGCCTAAGTTTCTCACTGTTTGCACCATTAGGCTTGTTAGCAACATGTTGTCTTAGATGACTAGTTTATCACACTTGAGAGAGAATATATATATATAACTTCATGGACACAAACCAAAAGTCTAAAAAAAATTCCTCCATCCATTTATCAATTTTTACTTGGTTAACTTTGACTGCTATAGCAAATCTCTGAAAAATTATCAATTTCTTGTAAGGTCTTCTCATACACCTGATAAAACAATCAAACATAAAGGTTTATAGGAGAGTTTAATACAAACTAAAATAACTTAAATATCCATAATAATCCATTATTATCACTTTATAATATCTTCTTTCATATCAGGTCACTATTAGGGTTCTTTGAGGGTTTAAACCATCTTCCATTCTTAGTAATCATTCATAAAGCTTAGCCCCTCATTATAGAAACTAATTCCTATAACTTTGAATATATCATTATATCATGAATATATTAGTTCCAATGTAGATTTTACATGTGACCATGAACACTTAAAAGTCCTCGGATTGAAAACCCTTCATTGTATGCACTTGAGAGACCTTAAAACCACTTTTCATGCCTTTTATTGAAAACCATGACTTAAATTTTTTTGAACATGATTAAAAAAAATATAATACCTTTAAAAACACTCAATCATCCATAATATCCTTGGAAACAAAAAATCATACCCCATTAGGCCATACTCTCTCTCGTTGTTCTCTTCGACCTTGACCTACAAACCATATTAGGCCTAAAAGATGACCTTATAGCTTATTTACATGAAATATACACATAATTATCAAACTAAAGAAACCTATATAATTTTCAAACACTAATTCACATCCTTCATAGGCATTGAAAACACTTCATGACACCTCATTAGGTCAGGCAGGGTCTATAACTAGTCTAGTTATAGACTTGAACTTAAGGTCTTACCCCTATAAGCTCACCTTTAAAATATCTTGAGTGATATAATACATCATATTAATGATTAAAAAAACCTTATGAAGCCTCTTATTCCTCTTTGCATCCATCTCATCAGGACACATGCTTAAACCTTCTTACTAGGACTTTACAATCTATGACTAGTGTCATGACTAGGCTTCTTAAATACTTTTAATATTGAAAACTGATATTGAAACACTCTTTGATGCTTATAAAAATTTATCACATGACTTAAATTATCCTAAAATAATTTCATACCTCTATACATACCTCTTCATGCTCACCATGCATATGCTCATGATATGACTATGTTTGTTATGACTAGGATTCTCAAGACACCTTATACTCAAAGACTAGTACTCAACCATGCTTACCTCAATGATGATATCAAAAAACAAAGTCCATTATAAATCATTATAACACTAATGAAACAAACTTTATAATAACCAATAAAATAATAATTAGGTTTCCTTCAAATTCTCTCTCAATAGAAAGACATTAGGTTGCCTTCACATTCTCTCTTATCATATGGCTTCCTTATCACATCAATCACAAAAGCACATATCTCAAAAACCATTCACCAAGAATCTTCACTAGATACACATTTAAATAAATTACATCAACCTTGACATCAATGACAATACTTCTCAACAAAATCCCCCTTTGCCATTCATGGCAAAACATTCTTCAATCTAATCACTCTCATCTCCCCTAGTCTTCTCAATCTCCCTTAGAATTTTCTCCCCCTTTGACATTAATGACAAAGGGTCTTCCACAAACTACCATATAAAATCACACCTTCTTAAAACATAGGCTCAAATAGGCTCAACACATAGAATGTGAAGTATTATAGGAACATGCTTCCAATTACTCCATGCATACCTCCTTCAAATGAACTCAGATAATAAGACCACTTCTCAACACAGATCAATCTCATTCAATAATGGCTGAATATCTCCCCCTCAAACCAAGTATCCATCATGATTCTACTGATTGAATAGTGTCTCCATGAAGCCTAATGGATTCACATATTTCATAGATCACTAAAATAACATAAGTTCAGTAGATTACCATATCTCCATGCTCTAACAAGACTGAATATCCTTTATTATCCTTTTAGGCTTGATTGGCACTATAGGCTTGACCTATACATCAAACATTTTATCATCAATATGATCTAAAAATAGACATTATTGACTTTAATTATCATCTAAATTATGCTTTACCTTATCAAACATTCCATTTAATTTTGTAGACTAATCATGAATAACCTTTATTGTCTTTGGTTTCCACACATTCATTTGCCTTCTCTCTTGCACTCTAGGGGATTCAAACCTCTTATTTTGACTTGATGAACTTATAACTATATTAGGGAAGAATATTTCAATGTGTCCCACATTATGGAATCTATAGCAAACAACCTCATACATACCTATTGATTGATGTGAACTTTGAATCTTTTCATAGTCTCATGAGTACTCATTCCTTGGGGGTAATCTAAAATATCTTACTCTATGACCAAAATGACTGCATAAAAAATAATAATCTTGTTTCTCCTTGACTTGATCTACCACCTTTTGGTCTTCTTTGAACCCAAGACCTATCTTATCACTTTCATACTTTTGACTACTTAATATGTCATCTAGATCCTTAGTGCTCTTTTCAAACTTCACAAAGGTCTTCACCTTGTTTGATTCTTGATCCAACTTAGATTTTAAGGATTCTACTTCAGTTTTATTTCTAGTGCATTCTTGCTATTTAGATTTTAAGCTAGTAGTGACTATCTCCATCTCTTCTTCAATCTGATTGATGATCTCATCATAATCCTTAGATTTGTTACTAAATCTCTCCTCAAACAAACCAATCTACTCTTCATAGTCCTTAACTAATGATCTTAGTTTTTGATTATTGCTTCTTTGAAATTTTGATTCCTCTAGAGCACTTACCAATTATGCCTCAATGTTCACTTCAAATTCTTCTTTATCTGATTATACATCAACCATAAGGCCTTTCCCATTTGATCAACCCTCATTATCTAATTTTGTGGCCATGAATAAGGCTTCATTATTTTTATGTTCAGCTTCATTAGTGCCATCATCACTATCAGATGTATATGTGTCTCTTACATCAAATGAGTTATTGTCTTCTTTGGTGTAGAAATTTATCTTGTTTTTCAATGACCCTTTCCTACCTCATACTTATTGAAATCTTTCTTGTTCTTATTAGGATTATATACCTTCTTATCATCTCCATGATGTTCAATATGTTATTCATCATGATCTATTTTATCCTTGTTAAGACACTTGGATGCAAAGTGACCAATCTTACCACAGTTGAAAAATTTAAAAGGTCATTTACTCTTAAACTTACCAAATCCAAACCTTGAATTTATAGCAAACATGGCTATTAGTTCATCATCATCAACATCTAAACTTTCCTAATTATTGAATTTTTCATCTTTTAATTTCTTCTCAACACTTAAATTTTCTTCCTTATTTGGAGGTATTTCTTCATTTTTTCTCATTTCATATGCATTCAAGATGTCATGAAGCCCATCCATTTCAAGTTTGTCCAAATCTTTCATCTCTTCTACTGAAAACACCTTAGAGTCAAACTTAGGATTTACATATCTTAAAAATTTATGAAAATTTATAGACTCTTTTACTTATTTTTCTAATCCTATAACGACATCAAAAATTTCATCAACCTTTGAAAGGTAAGATGCAATAGTTTCATCTTCATTAATCTTTAGACTTTCAAACTATCTCTGATGGGTCTACAACTTGACCATCTTTACCTTGGTGTTTCATTTATAAATAGTCTTAAATTTATCATATATCTCTTTGGATGATACATGTTTCATAACCTTCACAATTTATGCATTTGATAGGCCACAAAGAATGGAGTTTATTGCCTTGGAGATATTTTCACTAGCCTTCTTACCTGCTACATAAGTTGGTGGAATAGGAATAACACTATAGCCATCCACAACTAACTTATAAATAGCATGACCTTGAGAAATAAAATATATATTCATATTAATTTTATAAAAGGCATAATTATATCCATTAAATAATGGAGCCTTACTGGTAGAGAAACCACCTCGAGCTTGTTGACTATCCATCCTTACTTCTAGGATCTCCATAGGATTTTAGACCTAATTCAAAGGAATAGGATATAATACCAAATGTTAGAATAAAAATGAATAATAGGTGGTTTTAATTAGTCTTCAAAAACCTTTATTATCAATTTCAATTAAATAATCATGAACCATTCAATTAAGCAAATATATCTAGCAAGTATAATCACCTATCTACATTTGCATGAAACACATGAGCACATCACATATATGGGAAACCATTAAGGGGAATACAACAAATATATGTATTAAAATTTAATATATTCCTATAAGAAAAATATAAATTTATTGAATCACCAACTCTACATGGAGAATCGACCCCAACTAGGTAAACACCAACTTGGCTAGGCTTTAGCAAGTACCAATATATGATGAGGGACCAACCCCCTAGATGACTCAGCACCAACTAAACCACTTAATTAATTTTGTCACATTTATTACATATTTATTATCAACCAACTAAATATTACCACCTATTCATATCTCACACTCTTAGCCATCTTAAACTATCTTCTAGGTCCCTTCGTTCAATTAGGTCTCTTCAAGACTGATTAGGTCATATGACCTTGACCCTCATACATATAAAATATATAAAATATTAATAATATATAATTTATAATATTTATATGGTATAAAATACCTACTTATTATATATATATATATATATATATATATATATATATATATATATATAGATATATATATATTTGCTTGTACATAACTCACTCAAATAGGCCTAAAACTGCCTTGTATTTATACAAGCCTTTTGTTCACATCTTTCTTGCTCGAACAAAAACCATCACCCTCTTAGGTCATAAATTTAATAAATATTAATAAATATCATAAATATAAATAAAATGTGTTTTTATTCCCTTTAGGTCTAGCATACCTTAATTAGGCCTTATTTCATCTTTAGGTGTCATGGAGACCTAATCCCATTAGATCTACTTTCGAACACATTGTACTTTGCCTTCCTTGGAACACATTAAAATACATTAAATATAAGTAAAACATAATATTACACTAAAATAAACCCTTAATAATTTCATATATTTTCCATAATACCTTTTAGCTCTAACCAACAATTGAAA
The DNA here is from genome assembly GCA_037957365.1 of Torreya grandis. Classification (NCBI taxonomy): domain Eukaryota; kingdom Viridiplantae; phylum Streptophyta; class Pinopsida; order Cupressales; family Taxaceae; genus Torreya; species Torreya grandis. The sequence continues at coordinate 6,369,816 of JARHVA010000237.1, forward strand.
CATGCCATTAGTACTGTTCACAATTAGGCCTATGCATACCAAGAAAGTTTGTATTGTACTACTAAATATAAGACAAAAATTATATAAAAAAACATAAAAAAATAACATATTCAAAAAAATAATGATCTCATGGTCATCAAAAAGTTCATTAAATACTTCAATTCATGGTATACAAGCTCAAACTCTTCTTTTCAAATTACTCACTTTGAATTGCCAACTAGTCTCAAAACATAGTCATAGAAACTTGAACTTATGACACATAAAATAACACACTCAAGGAATCAAAATTAATTAAAATTATCCTAAAAAATCCTCAAAATAACTTCAAAAAAAAATATCATAATCTTTAATTGCAATCATTAGTCTTGTAGACCAATTTGTTGACCTCTCTCACAGACCTCCTTTAGCTAGTCAAGCCATTTTGGCTTCAACATTTTCACTACTTTCACTAAGTAAAAAAAATTATATAAAGAAATAATATGACATAAAATTAAAAATATAAATTCCATGTATATTATATTATTCAAATTAGGTCATAGAGTCTCAAACTCATCGTTGCAACTTGCTTACCCAAAATAACTAGTTTGCCTTGAAGTACAATCATGGTGACAATGGCCTTCAATAACATATATGACCATTTCAAAATACTCCTAATGAATATTTATTATCTTATGAGATCATTATACATTTTTATATATAAGGATAATATGGTCAAATATAAATATTGGTCTTGCAGACCAATTTTAGAGCCTTTATAAATTAATGTCTCATCTAAACCAAATAGGTCAACTTGTGTGCAAATTTTACACTATAACTACCAACCTCAAAAAAATAAATCCAAAATTAAAATTTATTAAAATTATTTTAAAATGTCTCCGTGAAATTTTATTCATCCCTATTCCATGATAACATATCCCTAATCATCTTCTCACTTATGCATGGGTTTCTCATTATTTGCACCATTAGGCTTATTAGTGATAGGTTGTCTTGGATGGATGGTTTGTCACACCTGATGTATATAACATACCAAAAAACCTTAATTTCAACAAACTAAAATTCTCAAACTTTTTCCTCCATCCATTTATAAACTGACTTGATCAACTCTAACTACTACAATAAATCTTCAAGAAACTAGCACGTTCATGTAAGGTCTACTCACACACCTTATAAACTAATCACATATAGATTTTCCTAGGAGATTTTAATACAACCAAAAATAACTTAAATATCCATACTAATACATTATTATCACTTTATAATAATTTCTTTTGTATTGTGTCACTATTAGGGTTCTTTGAGGGTTTAAACCATCTTCTACTATTAACAATCATTCATAAAGCTTAGCCCCTCATTCTAGAAACTAATTCCTCTAAATTTTATATATAACCCTTACCCATATACCATGAATATATTAGGTTCCCATGTAGAGGTTACCCATTCCTATGAATACTTGAAAGTCTTTCTTGGGTTGAGAACCCTTCATTCTATGCACTTGAGAGACCTCAAACCCAATTTTCATGCCTTTTATTGAAAACCATGAATTTAAAATTTGTGAAAATTATTGAAACAACATATAATACCTATAAAAACACTCAATTTTCCATACTATCATTGGAAAAATAAACTCATACCCCATTAGGCCATACTCTCTCTCTTTGTTCTCTTAGATCTTGACCTACAAACCATATTAGGCCTAAAATCTGAACTTAAAGATTATTTACATGAATTATCCATCTCATTATAAATATAAATAAACTTATATCATGTTTAAAAAATTATTTACATCCTTCATATGCCTTGACAACACCTCATGACACCTCATTAGTTTAGGCAGGGTCTAGAACTAGTCTAATTATAGACTTGTACTTGAGGTCTTACCCCTGATGGCTCACCTTGAAACTCTCCTAATTTATCCAATGAATCCTATGCATTACCAATAAACATTATACATCCTCTTATTCCTTTTTTCATCCATCTCACTAGGCCACCATGCTCAAACCTTCTCACTAGGACTTTACAAGATATGACTAGTGTCATGACTAGGCTTTTCAATCACTTTAAAGTTAGACAATTGATCTTAAAACACTCCTTGATGCTTCTACACCCTGATCACATTCCTTATAAACTAATAAAAAAATGTCATACCTCTTCATTCTCACCATGCATATGATCATGATATGATTATACTTTTTATGACTAGGCTTCTCAAGACACCTTGTACTCAAAGACTAGTACTCAACCATGCTTACCTCAATGATGCTACCAAAAAATAAAATTCGTAAGAAAACATAATCACACTAATGCAATAATATTGACAATATCCAATGTAATAATCATTAGGTTTCCTTTAAATTCTCTCTCAATAGAAAGATATTAGGTTGCCATCAAATTATCTCTTGTCATATGGCTTCCTTATCACATCAAGCACACAAGTACATATCTCATTTACCACTCACCAAGAATATTATCTAGAAGTATATTTACATAAATTACAACAATTTTCAACATAATCATAATTTTATTACATAAATATATTCATATTTTCATATCCTATATTTTAAAATCAACAAAAATAAGATAAAACTAAGAAAAATGGAAATTGTATTCATTTTTTTAATTTTCTCTCTATCTATTCCTTTAAAAAATTATTTTTGGTATTATATAAACATTCATTCAACATATTATAATATTTATATCCAACACGGATACAAAAATTGAATGAAAAAACACAAACCAAAGGCCCATATTAAGAGCAAAATTACATAATCCTAAGGCAGTCTAGCACATGGGTTGATTCAATAATGCAATATTTATTTATGATCTATCTCATTTGCATATTTATTAATGATCCACTAAATTTTGGTTACAAGTACTAATTTTAACTAAAGTGTCATCCTAATTTAATCCTAAAAAAATAATTAATGAATCATTACATTTCCTTGATAAAAAGCCACACATATCAAATGCCTTGAATACATAATGCATTACTAAAGTAGTAAAGTCATGAAATTAAATTATGTGATAGGATTTTTAATTTTTATCATATCTATATAAAACATATTTCATTGTAAATCTAGTTTAACCACCTTTCCAATGCATCAAATGACATAAAAATGAATCCATTGATTAAAATATATGGCTTAAAAACTATTGCATAGTCATGAGCAAACAAATCAACATATATATAACATGATTAAAGAGAATTTATAAAGACAAAACATGGTAAATAACCATTATATATATATATATATATATATATGCTCAATGGGGTATTTTTTTTAAACAATCAAATTAGTCCCTATGCAATACCTTCTAAGTGTTTCTTATCAAAATTTGGCTAAGTGATGAATCTTCTAGAAATAACTATTTTATTAATTCATTTATTTTCATTAAAAAAATTAATAAATGTAAAAATAAATAAAATTATATTTTTATATTTTCTAGATACTATCATGAAATATTTCTAGTAACTTAAGGTACGTTTTCAACTCTTCACTTAATTTTGAGAGGCCTTCCAAGTAGGCCATCCATTTATGAAATATTTCTAGTAAATTGGACCTCATTTGACTATGTGCAGAGAGAGAGAGAGAGAGAGAGAGAGAGAGAGAGAGAGAGAGAGAGAGAGAGAGAGAGATAGAATTTGAGAGAGAGATGGGAGAATAACTATGACAATAAATAAGATTTTTTTCTCTTGATATATTAACTATAAAAATTCATTAAAGAGAGAGGAGAGAGAGAGAGAGAGAGAGAATTGGATCTCAATTCACAAGTAATGAAGCCCATTTATGGGTTAAGAATAACTATGACAATAAATAAGGTACATTCTTCATTTTTTTTCTCTTGATATCTTAACTATAAAAATTCATTAAAGTAACTCAAAAATCATTAATATGTGTTTTATATATGAGGTTCAAAGACAACATATTCAAAATTCATATAGTTTATATTAACTCACAAAAAATGAATAACTTCATGAAATTTATGATTCTCCAAAACATATAAATTTGAAATCCTAAACATAATTTTAATCTTAAAATTCCAAAAATATTTTAAGATCAAAAAATTATTGATGTTGCTTACCAAAAACCCTTTTATTACCATCAAAAGTTACCCATATGATTGAAAATCAGACCTAACACAAAGTAGAAAGAAAGACCAAGGACAAAAAAACTAAAAATAAGTAACAAAAAAAAAATCTAATATAAAAAACTAAACAACAAATGCATAAAATAGAAGAAAAAATATGAGGATTATCCTTTATTTATGATAATTTATTTATCTTAAGTTCCTTTTATGTGTGTGGAATTTTTATTTATGTGAATTATAAATTCACATAAATCTATATTCCATGACATGTCACTCACCTCTTTGTTCACATCTAAGTTTTTGGAGTTACTTGCATAAGTAACCCCTTCCCCCACTTGGCACACACTTCCCTACACTCTTTAAGGGACTATGACACAAGTGGCACACATAAAGGAAGTTTGTATGCTAATTATGGGATTTCATATAACTCCCATTCTTTTCTTATTTCTCTATAAAAGAGCTTTTTTCTCCTCATTTCCTCAAAATAATCTTATAACTCTCTCTCTTTTTCTCATATTACTCTTGCTTCTAAATTATAATTATAGAGATTTTGGTGAAAAGCCTTCTTATAAGATCACATGGGTTTTTTTCTAATAAATTCAATTTCTCACTTTAAAATTCTTGTATCATTTATGGTTTTCACCTTGAAAGATAATATTTTTTCTTGATTTCATTATTTTTTTCACTTTCAAATGTCATTGATGAACATTTTTGGTATAATTCCTACATGGTATTAGAGTTAGGTTCATATTATTTACATTTTTTTAGAAGTGTGAAGTTTTTAGCAGATATTTCATATTTTTTATAAGGGCTCCACTCTCTATCTCCATTCAAATCCATTTCCCTCTCTAATTTTTTTGTTCGAGTGTTTTGTTCTTTAACTAGTTATTTCAGGTTACTCCAAAGGAGCATTTTCAACTCTTCACTTAATTTTGAGAGGCCTTCCAAGTAGGTGTTTCTCTTTTATTATTTTATGTAAAATAATAAAAAAATAATAATAACAATTTCCAATCCTTCTTTTTGGTCTAGTTTTTAATCTATGTTCTTACCCATATTATTTTTATGCTTACTGTAGAAATAAAAAAATATATACCAGATCTCTATTCTTTTAATTTTAGGAATTTAGTTACTATTGAAGATAAATGATAACTAGTTCATTTCTCCCTTTCATTCATCACCTTTGTTGTGAAGTATATTGATATTAATGTTTATTTCTTGTGTGATCCCTTTCTATATTGTTACATCCCATTTCTTAGTATTTTTTTCTCACCTAACCATTATTGACTCTTCCTCATTATTGCATTGTTTTTTTGTCAACTTCTCTAACCACCCTATTATCTATGGTGATTTGTCTCAGACCACCCTTATTTATTTTTTCATTTATCCTCTTCAACGTCTAGCTTGACCTGCAATTCCTTTAGGGTTTATTGTACATGTTGTGTTGTTTATTGTATTGCCATTATTCATGCATAGTTATTACCAAGAATTTTTTTTGTTTGATTTATTTGCTAGTTGCATCACTTTTTCCTAACAGTTACGCTTCTACATGTTCCATATTTGTAACAACTTTCCTTCCTTTGTGTCATTTTTTATTTTTTTATATCTCTAATTCATCTTTAGTTTAATTTTTTTAATCCTCATTTATTTTGTTTTGATTCAATTCTTACAAAATTTAATTCCATTATCATTTGGCTTAATTTTAAAAAAACTACAAGGCAAAACTTCAATCTATACCTTTTCCTTTATTAGATTGTATATTTGATTTTCATTTCTTATAATCAAAAACAAAAAGAACAAAAGGAAGTACTTAATTTATTGTAGTTCATGTTTGTTTTTTTTTTAAATAGGGGTAAAAACTTTATTAAAACATAGAAAACCAAAGTACATAACAGCCTAAGGCCAACACCTTAGGAACCAACAAAACTTTTGAAAACCACAAGATTAAGAAAATTACTCTCCAATTCTACTCTCATCTTAAATAATAATCCTCTCTAGGTTCTGACGTAATGCGTAGGGCATCTACTCCTAACCATCAATCTTTTAGCTTTCAAAATCTTCTAAACCCCATCTTGCCAAGCAATTAACCACCTTGTTCCATTCCCTTGGAATATGGGAAAAAAATCACTGAATCCATATAATAACTAACCTAAAGAATCTACTGAATAATCAGTGATAGCTGCCAGCAAACATCAGAGGTCTTCTTCTCAAGAAGCATATTGACCAGAACTTGAGAAACAGCCTCACAAATCACTTTCCTCCATCCTAGATCATAAGCTTACCTCAAAGCATATAAGATCACCAAGCCTTCCATTTGATTAATAGTCTACACTCCTTTGTTAACCACAAAAATCAAAACCATTGAACCAGCAGAATCCCTGCCGATCCCACCAATCCCAGCCGATCCTGGATTCCCACAGGATGAACCATATATATTAAGTTTCAAAAAACCAGTAGGAGGTGGCATCCATTTCCCCACCCTTTGCACTCTTTATTTCACTTTTCTACCTCTCCTGACACCTACTGAGACTAGAGAAATCCCCTGTATGCCCAACCTATCTACTATCTCAACATCGCTCTTCACCAACGGTAGGGTAATCTCACTCTTAGCCCCAACGGTTTCTTGGACCATGCCCAAGATTCTAGTCCATACTTGTTGAATTCCCAAATTTTCTCCCCAGAAAATTTTGTGATTTCTTTCTAGCCAGACTTGCCATAAAATAAATATAGGACCAGCATACCACACCTCCTACAAAAATGAAGCCGATGAGGGAGGTCTCCCTAATCTCGCCCAAAAATTAGCCAAGGAAGATGCATGAACAAATTAGCATTTCCATGCTTCCCACCAAAAGTGCCATAATTGTGCTGAGAAGGGGCATCAAAAGAATAAATGTTGATAATCTTCTTCCCCACTACTACATAAAGCACACCTCAAAAGGCCAGTAAATCCTCTCTTTCAGATATTATCCCATGTCAAGCATTTATTCCAGGCCAAAGTCCAAATAAAATAGTTACACTTCAGCCAAGAGAAACTATTTTAGACTTTTTTTCACCAAGGAACTTCCCCCCTCCCATCTAGCTACTAAGAGATCAGCTCCTGGTACCCAAAAGACACCGTGCATGATCCCTTCAGATTGGGGGCCCATGCCAAAACATCACTTTCCAAAATGGTGCTATAACTACATCCATCAAGAATGGATTGGAGTTCCACACACTCAGCCTCTAACCCAAAAATCAGCCACTCCTCTAATGTTTTCCATCTTGCTTCCACCACCTACCCCTGATGAGAAAGCACCTTAAAATTTCCCACCCTCATCTAGCCAGCTTCACAAATTCTCTGAGCTAATATATTTAACTAAGGATATTGATTTACTAAGGGGGGAAAGCCATCCTAGGAGTCTTGCCAAAACCGTGCCTCCATCCCATTTTTGCATATCCAGAACAGTCCACACTTAATGAGTGCAACCCCTTTCTTGAGTGTAGACCAAATCACTAACCCTTTCCCTGCCATGCTATGCTAAGGGATATCTCTTTGAGGAATCCCAAACATGTACTTATGGGCTAAGATTCTAGCCCACACTTGGTCTTGCTCAACACACCACCACCAATACAATCTTGCTGTCAAAGTAGTAAAAGAGAGTATCAACTGTCTTAATCCAAGACCTCCCAACCTTTTTGGACTACAAACTACCTCCCATTTAATAAGGCTCCACTTAGTCATTGATAAATTGCCAGCCCATAGAAATTGCCTTACTAAGGAATCAAGGTCTCTCACAAAACTCACTGGTGCCACCTGTATCATACACCTATATAGAGGGAGTGCTTGCACAACTAATTGAAGTAGCTAAACCCAACCAACAAAAGATAGCCAACGATGAGTCCAGTGATTTACCTTAGCATGAAACTTGTCCAGAAGGCCCTATCACATCTCCCTATACTACCTCCCAGTCGAGATAGGAATTCCAAGGTATAGCAGAGGAAGACTTCCAACTTGGAACCTGAATATATTAGCAATTCTTCATTGAATTAGAAGTGGGGTGTTGAAGAAGAAAATTGAAGACTTACCCTCATTAATTAGCTACCCTAAAGGCTCAAGATAAACATCCAAGTCTTTGCACATAGTAGAAGCCTCCCTAACAGTTGCCATGCCCATAAAAGTCACATCATCCACAAACTATAGGTGAGATAGAACTAGGAGACCTCCTCCCCATTGCTGGCCATGAATATATCCCCCTTCCACATTCCTTTTAATCAACCATCCCAGCCCTTCCACTAGAAGAAGAAATAGATAAGGAGAGAGGAGGTTGCCTTGTCGCAGGCCTTGAGAGGCCCCAAATAAATTAGAATGCTCTCCATTAATCAAAACTGAGAAGGAAGTTGAATTCATGTAGCTCATAATCCAGCGAATCTATTCTTCTTCAAATCCAAAAGCACCCAAAACCTTTTTAAGGAAGGACCACCGGACTCTGTCATAAGCTTTGCTCATATCTAGCTTGATGAACATAGCCTTTTCTTTATACTTAGCCATTGAATGGATATTCTCTATAGCCACAACCAGGCCATCCAAGATTTGATGACTTTCCATGAATCCACTTTGCTCTTTAAAAATAAGCAATGTAAGCCACCTTTTTAACCTTTTAGCAATCAGCTTAGAAATAATTTTATAAATCACATTGCAAAGGGAAATGGGATGAAATTGACTTAATCGATCAGCTCCCTCCCCCTTAGGGATAAGAGCCAAGAAAGTCATGTTCAGGACCCTAAGCATCTGCTTATTCATTTGTGATTCATGAACAACAACCAAAAGATCAACTTTAATAATGTCCCAAAACTCCTAGAAAAATTCTATCAAAAATCCATTTTGTCCAAGCGCTTTACCTTTTTGCATCTGGAAAATAGTCCTCTCTAATTCCTCCATAGAAATGGCACTCATTAGATGCTCATTCATTTTCAAAGAAACCAAAGATGGAATACAAGAGAAAACCTAAGCCTCAGCCACTGAGTCCCCCTGCGCTTCCTCCTAAAATAAAGAAGCAAAATACGGCTCTGCCTCATTACAAATACCCTGGGTGGAATGGATAATCTCCCCCCTATCCATCACCAAAGAGGATATAGCATTATCATGTTATCTAGATTTCACTGAGTTGAAGAAGAATGCGGTATTCCTATCCCCCTCCTAAAGCCAAACATTCTGTGTTTTTTGCTTCCAAAAGATTTCCTCTCTCAGATCCCATTCCTCCATAGTTTTTAGAGCTTTAGCTTCCTCCCATAACAAAAATTTAGATGCCCCCTCTTCTCTAATCATCTAGGTAACGTCATTCAATTGTATTTGCACCACAGTTTTCTCCTGGTAAATGTTCCTAAAACATTGCTTGTTCCAGTGTTTGAGCTAATACTTAACAAATTATAAGAGCTTGGCAAAAATATACATTGTTGTGCCAAAACTTGGTCTACCTCTTTTCCACCAGTCAGCAACACATCCATACAGGTCTGGGTCCCTAAGCCACATGAGATAGAATTTAAAAGGTGGCCTCTAAGGCATCCTAGCTAAGGAAATAGTGAGCTTTATGGGCCAGTGATCCAAACCTCTCCAATCAAGTATCTCAGAGCTGGAAGACCACAACCCCCCCACCCAAAAACATGACACCATGAATCAGTCAAGGTGCTCGACAATACTCCTGTCTCCCAACCTTCTATTGTTCCATGTGAAGCGGCTATTTCTAGGCTTGATGTCTACTAGATTAAGTGTCGAGATATTGTCTCTAAGCAAAATGGAAGAGGGCTTTGTTCTCATAATACCTCCCCATTTCTTAGATAAATCTAGGATGGCATTAAAGTCTCTAGCAATAATCCATGGTAAATAAGGAAACAAACTATGCACCTCATGAATATTCTTTCATTTCATGAGCTTACCTTGGAGATCTATTGGAGCATAGACATTAGAGAAAATAATAGTTTCCCCTAAATCAATGCACCAAGAAACCATGGATAAGGAGGACCTGAAAGAAATCCAAGACATAGGATGGATCTTACATGGGTTCCATAGACATGCCACACCCCCCATAGATCCTTGGGCTCTAATGCATTGACATTGACCTTGCCCCCATATCTTAGGTGCGATACTCAACATACAGTCCATAGAAACCTTAGTCTCCTGAAGAAAGAGAACATTAGGAGAATGCCTATAAACTAATTCTTGAATAGCTTTTTGTTTGGGGCTGCTGTTCAAGCCCCTTGCATTCCAAGAGATGATGATCATTTGGGAGGAGTCAAGAAGTGGGAGTCTAAGATCTTAATAGCTCTTGACTCCACCAAGTTCTCCCCAATCATCTTAATCTTCTCTAGATTCTTCTTTCATCCTATTTTAGCATTTTTCTCTGAAACCCCTTTCTTCCCATCCTTTTGAAAGATGCCTAGGTGAGGAGTAGATTTACCTCTTTTATCTATTTCTAAAGCCACAATCCATGTTATAAGCACTACTTCCTCTACTCCCTACCCCATATCAGCATTTGGCTCCACTATCACCTGTGCCCCTAGCTGTCCATCCATGAGCATAGGCATGGTGAATTCCTCTTGCATAACATAGGGACGATTAGCAGAGCTAATCTCCAATCCCAAATCCACCTCAAGGTGATCAACATTATTCACTCCTAGATTAATTGCTTACTGCCACAACTCATCCAAGACCTCAAACCTATTGAAAGTATCCTCCTCTTGTCGCTCCCTTAGAGTTCTTTTCAATCCTCTACTACGATTTTAGGCTTTTACCTAAACAAAGCCCTCAGCATCCTTGCCCTCGCCAGCCATAGGCTTCTTCCCTTTGTCAGTGCTAGGAATGTTACTAGGAGGAGGCGTAGGTTGTTGTTCCAATAGCTTGGCTCTCAGACATCTTCTCACCAGGTGGCCATATTCATGACAAAGGTGATAGTGAAATGGAAGAGTCTCATAGTCTAGTTGTTGTATCAAGGAATATGAACCTGCACTCATCTCTACTACATCTGGCAATGGTTTACTTAGATAAATTTCCATGTAAATACGAGCAAAATTCATCACCTTCTTACTCAAGGTTTGTGTTGAAGATCCTACAGGTCTTCCAAGCATCGATGCAAGCATATGGAACACGTCATCACAACAACATTCTATTGGAAATCTGGGCAATCAAACCCACACTGGCACTCTATTTGGGAGCTCCTAAGAAGGGTTAAAGCCTGCATGCCATGGTTTGACAAATAGTCCCACCTGATTATAAAAATAAGGCCCCCCTTCAAAGACCCTATTGCGGTTAGCCAGGCATAGAAATGTCACCATGAAGTAATTGTTTGTAAGCATTGTGACCTCCATTTCTCCCTCTAGTTCCCATACTCTCTGAGCCCAACTCTCTAGGAAAATAAGGGAGACTTTTAAACCTAAGAACTTGTAAAATAAGGAATGATTAGAATAGTATTCTATATCCTCAGCAATCATTTCAAAAGGAATTACCAATTTTGGTCTTTCTTTGCATCTCTCAAGACATCCATTAATCTTTGTGATCCTAGATCTTCTAGGCAAATTTGATTCCTTGACACCTATATTCTAAGAAAATAGGGCATTTTCATACCCTTGCACTTCCTGTCCTAGCAAATTCAGGCCCACCACTTCACTAAAACTAATACCAACTTTAGTCTTGGAAGGTGTACTCTTAGCCATGACTGCACCTGCCTAAGGACTCTCTCTAGAAATGGACTCGCTCCAGACAACTCCATTGGCCTGTTCATAGGGCATTAACTAGAGGGTTCTCACAACACAAGAATATAGTCAAATAAAAAGTTATCTAGAGAAAAAATATAGCTAAGGCTGTGGCACCCCACCCTCTACTAGCAGACAGACACCCCTTCCCCTCCAGCGCGATCACAGACATAGCTAAAAATGAGCTAGGGCACGGCTACCCTAGCTCAGTGACAAAATCTAGACCTCCATTCTTCTCCAACTACTCCAAATCTCATTTGACTATCAGTTCATGTTTTCTTTTTTAAATTACCTTTTTAGATAAATTTTTATGTGAACTTACAAAATATTTAATTTATATGTCACTTTATTTTTTTTGGGTACTCAACCAATAAAATATACATATCTATGTTTGGTTAATTCCTTGTAATTTTTTTCCTAGCTTATTTCATTCTTATTTGGAAATTTGTTGTTACTAGGTAATTATTGCTAAATTGTTAGTTCCATTTACTAGTTCTAAAATCATTGTAATAGTCACTTAAGTTACAACTTTGAAGATTCTTATAACCATCTTATTGTTTTTAAACATTCTTCCATTCTTAAACTTTTTAGGCTCCTATTTTCTTCTTGATATTTTTTTCACTTTAGCTACAATTATTTCATTTTGGACTTCTTGTCCCTCCCTTGTACCTCCTTCATTTTAAGTGAATCTTTATTACCCATTCATTTTTTGGTATTGGGTGAGATTTTCAAGAATAATCACTCAATGTTTTCCCAAATTTAAACTCATGTCCACCAATTACCATTTATGAAAATTACATATGTAATACATATTCACTTTTAATACTTGGTGTGCATAGTAGACATCACATAACCTAAACTTGATAAAAATACCACCACCATCGATGTTCAATAAAAATAGAAAGAAAAAAATTATGAGGCCTTAGGATTTATTGGCACGGCCATGACCCCTTAATTACATGTGCACGTTTATGGTTGTGTTCTTTCATCCACTAAGTCTAAACTTAAATCTATTTATGACATTGTGAATGAATATCAAAAAAATCAAATTCAATATCAATTATTTAAATTAAAGTATAATGACTTTAAAACTATGGATGATTTCTTGAGTAAATTTTACTCTTTGTATTCTTATCTCACTAGTTTAGACAAACTCTTAGATTTTAGTTCAACTTATATTATCATGAAAAAATATTTGCCTTGACCTTTTCAGTAGTTTATTACAAATGTTAACTTACAACTAGATTTTCCTACTTTATATTCTTAGTTAATGTTTGATTTATTTTATACTTTTTTGCATCAAGAAGAATAAAATTTAATTTAATATAGTAGCATTAATACAATGAACATGCTTTTATTTCTAAACACCAACATAAGAATGACAAAAAACATGTTAACTCCAAAAATACACATGACAAAAAAGATCAAATATCTAACTCAAAACCTAAGAAAAATTTAGAGTGTAATTATTATTAAAAAATACTCATGATGAAGATCATTACTTTAAAAATAAACATGATATTAGAAGCAAAAATATTAAGGTCAGATGCTAGCACTAGTAATACTAAGACTCAAAAGAAACAAAAGTCTCATATTAGAGATACTTTTATTTTTGATTTGGGTGCTTCTCTTACTGAATGGATTGTTGATTTTGGTGCTATTCATTTAAATTAAAATTTGTTTACTTCTTTAAAACTAGATATTTTTAACAATTATTTAATTCTTTCAAATCATACTTCTTAAAATGTTGAAGCCATGGGAACTATCAAAATCCCTAATAGTGAATTGCATGATGTATTTCTTGATCTTGATTTAAAATTGAGTTTTATTTTTATTCCTCAATTATGAAAACAAAATTATCAATTAGAATTTTTTAATTACACTTTTTATGTTAAATCTACCAAGTAAGATTTCCAAGTAGTTGATAATAGTTTTTTAGACAATGATAACTTTTTCAAGATTATTATATTCTCCACTTATTTCTCTTCTCATTTTTTACTTGCTTCTATTTATACTAACTTGTGGCATGAAATATTAGGACATATTAATTTCCAAAGTATTGTAATTATGAATAAATTCAATATGGTATAAGGTTTTCTTGAAACTCCTCCCAATAATTTTCTTTGCATTGGTTATATGGTTGGTAAAATTCATAGAGAATATTTTCCTAAGCATAAATATTGGTGTGCTAATGAAAAGCTTAATTTAATTCATAGTGATCTCTTAGGCCTCATGCAAACTCATTATATTAATGGTGAAAAAGTATGCTTTAATTTTTGTTGATGATTACACTAAGAGAGTTTGGATTTACTTCTTGAAAATTAAAGAACAAGTTTTAGACATTTTCATTGAATTTCATTCCTTTGTCAAAAAATAATTTATTTGTTCTTTATACATATTACAAATTAACAATGGCAATGAATATGTTAACAATGATTTTCTTTTAAATATTACCCTTGAAGAAGCTTGGCGTGGTATAAAACCCAATATTAAGCATTTACATGTTTTTGTTTGTGATTAATTCATTCATATTCCCACAAAAAAATGAAATAAGTTAGATTCTAAAGCAAACACTTTTATCTTTATTAGTTGTGATGAATCATCTAAATTTTATAATGTATATGATCCTTAAACTAAAAAAATCAAGACTAAAAGGGATGTCAGAATTACTAAAAATGGTGTAATTGATTGTGATTCCAAACCAGATTCTATTGATATTATTTTTTCTTCTTTTCCTTTTGAATCAATTAATGATCATAATGATTTTATGCATAATTATGTTGTTCCTAAAATTCCTCCTTCTAGACTTGTTCCACCAAAATCTATGCCTATGTGGGCCAAATGTACTTTTTAGATTCTTTTGGAATTGATATAGATATTCATGATACTCTTATAACTGGGAAACAATTTTTTTATTATGATTTGATGTTTAAACTTATGAATAATAATGATCCTGAAACTCTAAAACAAGCTCAAGGTCACCCTAATTGGGAAAAAACAATGCATGATGAATATAAATCTTTTATTTCCAATAACACTTTAGATGTGATCCCTCTCCCTAAATAACATCAATTCATAAGTTGTAAATGGTTGTTTAAAATTAAGTTAAATTCTGATAATCAAATTAAAATATATAAATCTAGATTAGTTGCTAGAGTTTTCTCTCAAATTGAAGGAATTCATTATAATGAAACTTTTACACCTGTAGCTAATATTCCCATAATTAAGTTTGTTTTAGATTTATATTATCACATGTAAAGGCATATTTATCAAATTTATGCTAACATTTCTTTATTAAATGGTGACTTTCATGAGTAAATTTACATGTCTTAACCCCCTAGTTTTATTAAGAAAGGTAATGAAAATCTTGTTTGCAAGTTAAGAAAAGTTATTTATGATTTGAAATAATCTCCTAGAAAATGATACTCTAAAATATATAAATTTTCATATCTCAAGGCTTTAATTGAAGTTATAATTATCCTAATATTTTATTTTAAAAACACTCCAAATGGTATCATTATCATTGTTTTGTATGTTAATGACTTAGTCAAATCTAGGAGTAATAGTTCAATGGTTTATCACACTAAAAATGCTTTAAATAATACCTTTTAAATGAATTATTTGGGTCTCTTGAATTATTTTTTAGTAATTCAAGTTTGTCAAGAGAAAGATAACATTTTTATTTCTCAATGTAAATATGTATATGACTTTTTATCTAGTTTAATATGTTAGACTGCAAACCTATTTCTACCCCTTGTGAACTTGGTGTCAAATTACTTAATGACATGGATATTGAAACTATTGATCAAAATATATATAGATAATTAGTTGGTAGTTTGAATTATATTACTCATATTCATCTTGATATTACTTTATCTATTGGATTAGTTTATTATTTTATGTCTAAACCTGAAACTACTCATTTTAAAGATACTAAAAGAATACTTTGTTATATATAAGGTAATCTAATTTTTGGCATTGAGTATGCCTTTAATAATAATTTATCTTTGGTAGGT
Organism: Torreya grandis; assembly: GCA_037957365.1. NCBI lineage: Eukaryota > Viridiplantae > Streptophyta > Pinopsida > Cupressales > Taxaceae > Torreya > Torreya grandis. Next base: position 6,385,640 of record JARHVA010000237.1, read on the forward strand.
TATTATGATTTTGATTGAGCTGGTGATCCTAATGATCATATATCCACAAGTGGTTATAGTTTCTCTTTGGGTTTCAACATAATTTTATGGAATATTAAAAATCAAACTACACTCACTTTATCATCCATCAAAGTGGAATATAAAGCTTGAAATCATGCTTCCAAGGAAGATATTTGGCTTATAATACTTATTGAATATTTGGGCCACCCTCAAAATTTGACTACTCTAATTTTTGGTGATAATAAAAGTGCCATTATCTAAGCAGAAAAACTAATTTTCTATGTAAATTCCAAGCACATTAATATTCAACATCACTTTCAACATGAACTTCTTAAAGACAATTTAATTTTTCTCTCTTTTTGTCTTACTTAAGAAAAAATACATGATATATTCACTAAGCCATTATGTAAATAAAAATTTATACTCTTTTGTAATATGTTAGGATTGGAGGTAGGGTAAATTTTAGTGGTGAATACTCATTAATTCATGAATATTCACTTTTTGGAAAATTATATTTGGTGATTTTTTAAGAGTAGTAAATAGGACCCATTCACCTAAAATTTTGGGATGTAAATTTTTTTAGGGGTCAACTCACCAATCATTTATAATAATTATCAGGGAATCTATATCATTAGCTTTATATATATAGTACATATATTCACAGGAGTTACCATCCAAGTCTCATTCTTTACCTCATTGCCATGTTGAATACTGAGGCCACCCAACAGATAGGTTATGAGATAAATGAAAAAGATTTTTAAAAAAAATTCTAAACCTTAATATTATTTAATATTTAAATTTATCTTGAAGAGATATACAATTTTATAACACATCATCTCAATTTAACTCTTTATACAAAAGTTATAGCCTCAGGAAGTTGGCATTCATTGCCACCCAACTACATCATGGTGTTATCACCCAGTAGCATCATGATGTTGTTGATTTTCAACATTCTATCACTCAATATAATGCTTACACTTAGTATTATGATATCACTTGGAAATATTCTATCATTCAATAACATGTTGTCATTCAATAGCATGTTATTTCTCAGCAACATGTTGTCATGCGATGACATGTTACAATGTAACCAAACAAAATTTGGAGGCTATAATTTTTGTATACAGACTATGTTTGAATATATATATATTTTAAATTATATATATTTTCTAGATGAATAAAAAATTTATCATGCTATCAGGTGGTAAAATGTTATCGAGCAATAACATGATGTGATGCAATTGGACACCAACTTCCAGAGGCCATAACTTTTGCATACAAACTCAATTTGAGGTAATTTTTTTAAAAATTATATAGATATTAAATAATAATACAAATTTTATCATTTTTATAGGTAAAAACATACTACCAGGTAGAAAAATGCTACCAGGAAACAACATGTTATCAAGTGGTAGCATGATGCGATGTAACTAAACACCAACTTTCAAAGGTTATAACTTTTTCATACAAACTCAGTTTGAGGTTATTTTTTATAAAATTATATAGATATTTAATATTAATCTAAATTTTATCATGCTTCTAGGTGAAAGCATGCTTTTATATGGTAAAATGCTATTAGGTGGCAGCATATTATTGGGCGACAACATGATATGATGCAACTGAACACCAAATTTTGGAGGCTGTAACTTTTTCATACAAAATCTATTTGATGTGATTTTTTTTTTAAATTTTATATATATTAAAAAGGAATAAAATTTTTATCATGATTCTAGGTGAAATTATGCTACTAGGTGGAAAAACACTTCTAGGTGGCAGCATGTTGTTGTTCGATGGCATGATGTGATGCAACTAAGCACCAAATTTTGAAGGCCATAACATTTACATACAGACTCAGTTTGAGATGATTTTTTTTTGAAATTACATAGATATTCAAAAAAAATCCAAATATTTAATAATATGAAAGTTCAATAAAATTTTTAATACTCTTTTTAAATTTATCCCACAACCTATATGTTTTTACTGTGCAGATGGATGGTCATACAGAAAACTTTAGAAGGTGATTTTTTTTAAAAAATTTTCATATTCACCAAGGATATGAATTTAATTCACCTAAATAAATATAAGGGATTTTTTGATATGATCTCTTAAAATGAACTTTTATTGAAGGAAATTATCATCAAGGGGGAGATTAGTAATAGTTCTTCCTTATTTGTTTGTAAACCCCTAAATAAAGTTTAAGGGGGAGTGTTAGGATTTTATTTTAATTAGGATAGTTTATTTATCTTAAGTTTTCTTTTTATATATAGTTATTATTTATTTTTATTATAAATTTACATAAATTTAGATTTTATGAGGTTTCACTCACCTCTTTATTTCCCTTTAGGTTTTGGGAGTTAATTTCATAATTCACCTCTTCCCCCACTTGGCACACACTTCCCTACACTCTTTAAGGGACTAGGAAACAAGTTTCATACACAAATGAGGTTTGTAAGATAATCATGGGATTACTTTTAACTCCCACTCTTTTCTTATTGCTTGATAAAAGAGACTTTCTCTCCTCATTTCCTCACCAAAATCTTGTAGATTTTTCTCTCTTATTTTCAAATTATTCTTGATTCTAAATTATAATTATGGATATTTAGGTGATATGCCTTATTATAATATCACATGGGTTTTCTCTAATACATTTAGTTTCCCACTTTAAAATTATTGTTTCATTTATGGTTTTCACCTTGATAGGTAATATTGTTTCTTGATTTCATTATTTTTTTCACTTTCAAATGTCATTGATGAAAATTTTTGGTATAATTCCTAAAAAAACTATATACAAGATAATTCTCTAATGATTTGTGCCTAAAAATTGTCTTTGAGGAACTAAAAATTCATAAGTAATGAGATATCCTTGCCTATTAAGCTCTTAATTTTAAATGTGCTCTCACCTAATATTTCAAAAATATGAAAGGGACCTAACCAAAGAGCATCAAATTTTCTATGTTATCCTTTTTTCTCATGTGCCTTATCCTAAATTAAAATTAAATCAAAAATATTAAAGGCTTTCATTATAGATCTCTTATCAAACCATTATTTCATGACCCCTTTGTGTTTACTAAAGTATAACAAGGCTTCATTTCATTACTCTTTTAATTGTATCAAATTTAGTATTTGAGCTTCAATTTATGTCATTCATTTTGAGGTAGTCTTTTATGAATGTTAAAGTATGAATTTTTGGATTTATTGGAAAATTTAGGTCTTGGACATACACTAGATGATATGGATATGGGGTAAAACCTACATCTAGTATCAAAGATAAATCCCCAGTGTAAAAATACATTGATTAATTCAAATTCAATATTTTATTCATCTCCATAGCTATTACATATATAGTGAAGATATATCCAAATACATTAGTGAAGGTTGAACATATGTACAATTCATGTTCATAGTTTCCACACTGATTAAGTTGATGTGTTCCCATCATTGAATGGTTTATGAGAGTTATATGAATATTTATTATCTCTATACCTTCATATAGTCCTATAAAATAAATGTAGGTTTTACCCCATATCTATAGACAGTCGAAGCCTTAATGTGCAAATTAATTAAATAATTCAAATTCAACATTTTATTCAACCAATTATTACATATATAGTGAAATATATCCTATAAATAAGTATATCTTCCTCATACTAATCTCTAATAAATATCCCTAAATCATTCAACTTATCCCCTAAGTATCTCACAATCTTGTTTGCTATAATCTCTCTCTTAATATATCTTAACACTCCTACAAACTCCTACTGTAATGTGATTATTATTCACATAATAATCACTTATATTATTTTCTCTACTTATTATTTACACATGCACACACACATTAATTAACAAATATTATAATTTGAAACACCTAAGTCTTAAGCACCCATGTGAGGACTAATCCTAACAGTGCCTAGGGATGACTTAATCCTACTTTTATTAAACTAAATTGTATACTTTACCATATTATTCCAATCTTAAGGATTCTTATCCAATATTTTATTTATCACATATAGTAAATTTTTATTTATCCATTCAAAAATATCATTGCCTTATGGATAATAATTGGAAGAAAAATTGGATAATTACCTTGTCATCATTTTCCCATTCAATAAACTATAAAGAGAAAAATAGGGCCATTATCACATACCATATCAAAATCCTTTCCAAACCTAGTAATGATATGATATTCAAGTAAGATAATCATAGTTTTAGTTATATAATTATTAAATTCATGTGATTCAGTCTATCAAGTATAATAATCAGTTGTCAAAATGAACTTGTGTACATTTAAAAAATTAACATTAATATCTCCAACAAATTTTATCCCCCATTTTTCAAAAGGATGAAATTTAATAGTAGAATACAAAGTCATATTATAGATACACTCTTTGTATGCTATAATTTGACAAATGTGAAAATTTATAACATGTGAGTGAGTATCCTTGAAAACATGGGGCCAATAACAACCTAATTTGAGTATTGGGTGAGCTTTAACACTTCCTAAAACAAGTCAAGTACCATATTTTTCTTCAAAATCCTTCATTACTTTAGCTAATTTAACTTCATTTAGATATCTCATGTATATGAATTCATCGTTCTTCCTATACAATGTTCCTAATTTGATCATAATTTTTCTTTTCTTTTCAAGCATAACACTCTTTTTTGAGTGGATTCAATTAGTTTGGGCATTTTTTTTTTTCAAAATGTATTAAAATATATCATAATACTAATCATCATCAATAGTGGACTACATAATATATGCTGACATATAATTTTTGAATCAAATTTAGTAATTATTTTAATTCATCCTTATCCTCTTAAAATTTAAATTGGCTGAATTTATATGTCAAGCTTTTGTAAAATGGTCATCCATTTACCTCTTCACTCACCTAGATCATTTTTCATCATCATTTATTTTACATCAAGGTTAGATACAATAAAAAATAGTTTGTTGCATAAAATTTAATGTATCTATGGTATAATACCTGAGATAAACATTTCTTAATGGATAACTCATGAATGTCATTGATCTTTCATCCCCTGCTTCTTTTCTTTGAGTCAAAAGAGCAACACTCAATTGGAGGAAAAATAATAAATATATAATGGTTGGGTATAATATGTACTTATCAACAATATATTGTTTAAAAATTACTTATTAATTTATAAAAACATATCTTGTACTTCAACATTCCATTCAATTCTTGCATCTTTATTTAGCATTTTATTTAGTGGTGTAATTATCTTAGCAAAACCTCAAATAAATTTCTGCATAAAATTAATATTACCAAATAATGATGCCATCTCCTTTCTAAAATTAGGTAACATATTTTTTTATAATGGCTTATAATCTATCTATATATATTTACATTTCCTTCTCATAAATGACATGGCCTAATAACTTGCCTTTGTAACCCTAACTATGCACTTTTTTGGAGTCAAGGAGATTCTATTTTCTCTACATCTTTAAAAAATTATTCTCAAGTATTATACATGGTCTCCTCAATTATTTGAATATATTGTAAGATCATCCATATAAATAAGAATGTGTATATTTATTATATCCTTGAGTTTAATTTCCATGGCACACTAAAACCTAGCACCCAGATTTATTATACCAAAATGCATTCTTTTATAACCAAATGTTCCCCTTTTATTGTGAAGGTTTTTTTAATTTTGTCTTCATAATTCACCATCACTTGATTATAACCAAAATACCCATCTACAATGGACATCATTTGTGAACCATCCACTATTTATATTACTTATTCTAGTGATGTTATTGGGTAATTATCTTTATCTAGAACATGGATCAAATTTTTGAAGTCCAAAAACAAACATATTACTCCATTTTTTCCTAAATAGAAGAAGATTTGAAACCCACTTATGAAGGTTGTTTTGATTTTATCTTCATAATTCACCACTAGTTGATTATAACCAAAATACCCATCTAAAATTGACATCATTTCTGAACCATTCACTATTTATAGTACTTATTCTAGTGATGTTATTGGGTAATTATATTTATCTAGATCTTGGATCAAATTTTTGAAGTCCACACACAAATGTATTTCTCTATTTTTTTTCTAACTAGAAGAATATTTGAAACCCACTTGTAGTGCCTAATTGGAAAATTATAATTTATACACTTCTTTAAAAAATTAAAGGTTCTAAAAAAGGACTTAGGTGTAAAGTACCTTTAGATATTCATAACTCTAAGCTATGATATCTCTATAATCCTTCAAGGCTTATGTAATTTCATTTTTATCTATCTCAGCACAAGTTATTCCTAAAATAACTTTTTTTGAATCATCTACATTCCCCAAATTACAAGGCTCATGCAATATACCTTTCAAAGGATTTGACTTATGTTTCTCTCCTCATTAGTCTATGTCAAATAATATTTATAGGGAAATAATGCATTTAGGTATTTTTTATTCATATTTATTACACCATCTTAATCCTTCTCTACATCATCTCTTTTAGTTTCATAAATAATTTGGGATTTAAATACATTTGAATTTATGTTAACCATGTTTAGAATAGTCAAGAAACTCCAACACATTAAACAAGAAGTTTATGGCTGGAATAGATACAGTTTTGGGCAGGTTTTCCAATAGAAGAAAATAATAATGGGAAAACTCAAGGCTATTCAGCAACTGATTGATCAAGGGGATGACTCTGAGGGAACCTTAGAAGAAGAGAAGAGTCTATCTTTAGAATGGAAGAATCTGATGGAAAGGGAAGAGGTTTTCTAGAAACAAAAATCTCATGTTCAATGGCTTAAAGAGGGTGATAGGAACACTACTTTTTTTCATCTCTCAGCTATGAAACATAGAAAAGCCAACTCAATAAATAAGCTTGTCCTGGATAATGGAGACATTATTACTAAGGATAATGAAATAGGGGAACAAGCCAGGGTGTTCTTTCAAAATCTACTTATGGAAGAAAACAATAATGATAGAATTGATAGATTTATGAGTCAATTCATTGATAAAATCCCCTGTTTGATAACAAAAGAAGACAATCTAGAAATGTTAAAGCTTGTATCTAATGAAGAAGTACATGTTGTTTTATTCTCCATGGGCACTTAAAAAGCCCCAAGTCCTGATGGATTTCCTCCTATATTCTTTTAGGAATATTGGGAGATTGTTGGAGCAGACCTCATGACTACAGTTCATGATTTTTTCAGATCTGGAAAACTTTTGAAACAAGTCAATAATACCTTCATTGTACTTGTTCCTAAAAAATCTCAACCTTTACACCTTGCTAATTTCAGACCCATTATATTATGCAAAAATGTGTATAAGATATGTACTAAACTGCTGGTTTTGAAAATTCAACCCTTGCTTGACAAATTTATTTCTCCTATTCAAAAAGGTTTCATCCCAGGCAGACAGATTATTGATGTTGTGATCACCACACATGAGACTATCCACTCCATGGATAAGAGCAGAATCCTTGGGATGGCCCTCAAGCTTGATATAACCAAAGCTTATGATAGAGTCTCATGGACTTTTCTATTCCAAGTGATTAGAAAATTTGGGTTTAATGATAAATTGTCTTGCTTATTATGGAATGCGGTCTCTTTTGCTAAATTCTCAATGCTGGTTAATGGTGTTCTTAGAGGGCTTTTCTCCTTCTCAAGAGGAATTCATCAGGGAGACCCTCTCTCCCCTTACCTATTCATCATTATGGCTAAAGCACTGGGAAGATACATACAAGCTGATATAGTTTCAAAAAAGCTAGTAGGCATCGAACCTGCCTCTTCCCTTCATCCTATGGTTATACTGTAGTTTGTGGATGATACCATCTTATTTGGCATCTCATCAGTGATCGAAGCTAGAAGATGTAAAAATATACTTAATGATTATACTAGAGACTCGGGACAAAGAATAAATTTCTAGAAAAGCAATGTGTACTTCTTCAACACTCCCAATGAACTTAGACATATAATCATTGATATCTTAGATTGTGATAAGGCTGGCCTACCAGCTACCTACCTAGGTCTCCCACTCTCAATCAAAGAGGTATATTTAGGTTTTTGGAATGGTATTATGGAACGTACACAAAGGAAACATCTTGGGTGGAAGGGGAAACTACTCAGTAGTGTGGGTAAGCTGCAACTTCTTCAGGCATCCTTGCAAGGTATTCCTACTTACTTCATGTCTCTTTTTAAAATTCCTACGTATTTTGATAAAAATCTAGAATAGATCCAAAGGAAATTTTAATGGACAGGAGTGGAAAACAAATAGAGAATGTCTTTAGTTAGATGGGAAAAAGTGTGTCTCCCAAAATCTCATGGTGGACTTAATATAAGATCCATCAGGAAAATGAATAAAGCCCTCCTCTCAAAATTTAGTTGGAATCTGATTCACAACAACAGTGAGTGGGGGGAAATAATGTATGCCAAATACATGCATAATATTGATGATTCCAACTTTCTTCAACAGGTGGGATTACCCCAGGGGTCTGTGATATGGAATAAAATGCTAAAAAGTAGAAGTCTTCTCAATCAGGGAATTAGGTGGAATCTTGGAAATGGCTGGCAGATTAAATTTTGGGAGGATAATTGGTTAAGGGACAAGCCTCTTATCTCCCAAGGAAACTATGGATAAATTATAGACCTGACTACTCAGTTCTTTGGTGATAGGGTTAGTGATTATATGAAAAATAACAATGGGATAAGGAGCTAGAAAAACCTTTTGGATTGTTGTGTTCATAGGCCTGAGCTTATCCCAAGAATTTAGGAGATCCAACAATGTGTTTAGGAGATCATAATCCTACTCTTCCCTTAGGAGGATGAACAATACTGGTGGTCAGATAATAATGGATCATTCTCTATCAAATCTGCCTATCATCTGCTTACACCTAAAGCTCAAAATAAAGAGGTATGTAAAAAGGTTTGGAATCATAAACTCATTTCAAAGATTAACTTATTTTGGTGGGCTTCTACCCATAACAAAATCCTTACTCAGGACAACCTTCAAAAGAGGGGGTTTACTTTGGTCAACAGATGTTTTCTATGTGGTTCTAGAGAGGAATCAGTTTCACACCTATTCATACACTATGAGTTTACCCAAGATTTATGGGGCACAATACTTAACAACTTTGGAATTGAATGGGTTTGTAATTCTAACCTTAAAGAAGTAATTCTCAGCTGGAACTCAACCTTCACACATCCCTAGATTAAGGAATTATGGAAGCAATCTCTAGCATGCTTGAGCTGGACTTTATGGAAAGAGCGAAATCATAGAATTTTTAGGGACACTGATAGAAATGTTGCTCAGGTGTTTAAATCCTTTGCTAGGACCATCATGGAAAGTGTTACAATAGCTCATATTAGTGTTGTGGAAAAACCCCTATCTAAATTTGAAAGTCAAATTGCTGCCAAATGGAAGGTTTTAAACCTTATCCCTGGGCATGATAATTCCAAAATTCTTCAAAGACTTCATACTAAATGGATACCACCTAAACCCAATTGGATGAAACTCAATTTTGATGGGGCATCCAAGTTTAGTGGTAAAGCAAGTGGATGAGGAATAATAAGAAATGAAAAAGGAGGGATGTATATTGTCTATGCTAGTGGCATGGGTTGCCAGAGCAATAACTATGCTAAAGCTATGGCCTTACTTTGGGGATTAAAGTTAGTTATATCTCTAGGAATTAGAAATTTGAATATGTAGGGAGATTATAAGTTGGTCATAGATGTCGTTAATAAAGCATCTAATGTTGGTATCCATCTAAAAGACATCATTACAGACATCCAATTTCTTTTACAAAAGTTTTTTGAAGTTGAGATTACCCACACCTACAGAGAAGGTAACAGGGTCGCTGATGCTTGTGCCAACCTTGGTCAGCAATTCTCAAGATGGAGGGTATGGCAACAAGGGGCTCATATACCCCCAAACATTATAGAGATCATTCAGAAGGAGATGATGGAGCATGAATGATGCACATTGATGATGAAGATAGCTTTCAAAGGTGGTCCACGTAGAGAAGGCCATTACAGATCATGGAAAATGATAACCTTAGTACTTACTTGATTGTCATGATTAATTCCTTGTATCATGAGGTGAAGGTGTGAGAGTCACATCATGAAAACTAAGGGGGGATTATTTTCAAGCATGAAAGTAGACGTCACCATGGTGGGCCATTTTGTAAAATGAGCCTTCACATCTACATTCAGTGCAAATGGAATCGAGGGCTTGTTACTTGTTCAAAGCTCAAGGCGGTAATTGGGGTATGAAGAGCCAAAAATTCAAGAAATTTTGGAAGACACTGGTGGGAAATAGGCTTCTCGAGTTCTTGAGGTCACTGAAGAGCAGGGTGTTGATTTTAGGGGAACTACTGATAATAAGGAGAAGATGCATGCAGAAGAAGCTAGTGAGGGTTCAAAGAATGAGAATGATTGGAAAATAGATATTGACGCCTTGAAGGTCCACATTCAAAAGCTAGAAAAGGTCTTCACCAAAGGCCTTCGAAATAACTTTCTATTGAATATGACTATGTTGGAAGCGGTGGGTAATCCAGGGAATGCTGACAATGCAGACAATGAGAATCTTAAGGATCTTGTTAATTCTATAGTTATGTAGTTTCATCCTTTCATCCAGTGCTTTGTTTTTCTTCTGACTTTGTTTCTCGGCTATGCCATTGGTTTGGTGCTGGCATCTTTTGTTTACCAACCTTCCTATCTTTTTTGACTATATAGGGTTTAGCCCCTAGTTTTCCACCTTAATTAATCAAAAACATATTATCATGTTTTCAAAAAATATATTAGAATAGTATGTCAATATCAATAATAAATTTTTCATAAAATAGGGATCCTCTAAATATAATACCCATGTTTAAAAGTGACCTGTACAAAAAAAAAGCCTTTCCAAACCCCCACCCAACTTAAAATGAGAATTCACCATCCCTTATAAAGTGTTTTCTATTTTCCCCCTTTAATTTTTTATTAAAAAAAGGAGAGTAGGTGAATAGAACCCAAGGCCTCAAGAAATAGAATGGTTTGAGAAAAAAACATACTCACCATTACACAACTCATGATGCATATCTAAGAAAACTTAATCTTTAATTTTAAAACAAATAAATTTTAATATAAAATCTAACACATTTTAAAGAGTGGGCACACACATAGGGTTCCAATGTCAAGGAAGTAATACTCCAAATCAAAAATAGAAAAAAAGACAAAGTGTGATCATCGCTCAGGTGGTGTGAAATGGGAAGGCGTGGAGGATGAACTATTCAAGTTGAGGAATGGTTGGATCAATCAGAGCCATGGTAATACCTAAAGAAATGTAAGGAATCACATAGAGGAAATAGAGGTGTTATCCAAAATTTTAGGGAGCAACAACAACAAGCGTATCATGTAGGAATAAGGGTTTTGGATCATGCACCAATAAATTAATTTGTGTTTAAAAAATAACATTTATAAATCTATAATCAAAACAATGTAATTATAATATCTAACCAATTCAATGCATATTCCAATTCCAATGTGGTAACAACTATAGATAATTATATATGATAGATACCATGATGTGGCTACATGAAACAACAAATTCAAATGACAAGGCTAAGGAGTGACAAAAGCATGTAGAGGCAAATATATAGATGGTGTTAGTGTGCAAAGTTGAATCCAATGATCAATGATGATGTCAATGCAAATGTGAATGTCATTGATTAGGGTCAGATCAATTTTTCCATTCAATTAGTAGAGTAGGTAGTCAAGTAAAGGGTATTTCATGTCAACCAAATATGAATATGGGATTTATAGTGGATGACATGAGAGAGTGTTTCAAGCCACATATCATTAGAATAAAATATAAACCCCTTTACATGTTTTTAGATTAAAATAACTAGCCATGTACATTTGAAAAATAGTGACATGGGGTTGTATAAAAGATCTATAAATGCAGATCTGTATAGAGTGTGTAAAAATTATGGAAATCCCATAAAACACCACAAAAATACATTATAATGATGAAAAAATCAAAAAATTCTTGTAAAACCCCAAAAAATATCACAAAACCCAAAAAATTATATTCATTTATATGGTACAGACTGACACCCTGGAAACATCTAATGATCACCAAAAATTCACTATAAAACTCATCAAAAACCTCTATAGTGTTTATAATCAATCCATATATTTTTGGGACTTTGTAATGTACTGGTATTGTCAACTTTCTTCTATAATTATTTGGAAAAAAATCTATCTAAAAAAACCTAAAACTACCCTCCCTATAGACAAATCCTTCAATAGATCTGATACCATCTTGAAATGCAATCTACCTAGGATAGTTAAGTTATAACTTATATAAGAAAAAAGGCAAAAAGAGGAGAACTAGAATGAACAAAAAGTTTAAATGGTATTCACTTAATGTACTTTTTTATATACTTAATGTAAATATAAGTTATATTATATATATCTAAAACAAGATCCATCCCTCCTTTTCTTATTGGAAACACTTAAGGTGCCATCCAATAATGGTGGTGACACATGTGGTTTTATAATCCTAGACATGTGCACACACTAACTAAACATAGTTGAAAATATAACTACCTAAATTAACTTAACTAAAAATGCACAATTAATATTTTCCCCAACATACATAATACCCTTTCTAAAGATAAATTACTTTTTTAATTCTGAGGATTGATGTATTAAATAATGTAATGTATTTTTAGATCATAATATATAACTTTCAATAATTTCATCATGACCTTTTTTTAAACTCTAAAGATGTTTTAATGTTAATTTAGTAACCTTATTCTTATTAAATTTGTATAAAAAAATATATTTAAACTATCTAAAGAAATATAAAGACCCACTTGGGAGAATATAAAACCAATCTAAGGCTTATCATATTAAATGATTATGAAAAGCCTTTAATAATATTCATCCACCATTTGAGAATTTATCATTATAAATTACATATTTTTTAATCAAATTTGGGATAAAAAGATATTATATGACAAACTAATGTGTAAAATAAATTAATAATAATAATAATAATAATAATAATAATAATAATAATAATAATAATAATAATAATAATAATAATAATAATAATAATAATAATAATAATAATAGCATTCATTGATTTAGAACTGTAATCTTAGGAATTTGAAGAGCCTAAATATCATTAGTTCCTTATTAGTGAATCAAAAGAGAATTCAAATAAACAAATGCAATGGAAACTAAACCACTCTTGCCTAAGTATTATTTAAGCTTAACACAATGAAAAAAATACAAATAGAATATAAAAACATAAAACTATGTTACCTCCCTTATCAAAACTAGGGCTCATTTATTAGTATATAGGATGTTCTTGCTCAGATTATGGGAAATAGAGACTTTGATTAATGCAATTTCTTATATTGGTATGACTTCTCTAATAACACATATGGATTTGATTGGCTTGGCTTAATTTGGCATATGAAGCTCCTTGAATCAATTTGGCATTTTACCATTACTTGAGAGGCTTCTTGAAGGTATTCCTATATAATAACCTTACACACAAAAGCTTATTGGAAGAGAGACGGTGCTTGTATTTATAGGTCTTAAAACTAACTTTAACCCTAGTTTAGTTAGGTTTAATTTTAACCTTGGTTGAGTCTAGAGTAACCTTGTTCAAGTTTAGATTAATCTTGGGTTGGGTTAAAGTAATTATGAAGGCCTAACAGCTCATAGAAGATATTTATGAGGTTGTGAATCACCTTTTCTTTGAATTTTAGGAATTAATAAAGATATTATTATATCCCTTAAATTTGACCTCATCTTTATTGAAAAAAATCCTTTTTTAGAAAATTTAATTCCCTAATTTAACTTAGAATTTTTACTTAAGAAACTAATTTAATTTTGATTTATAATCAATCATGCTTAGGGTTTTTGGAATTTATGAATTATTTTAATGTTTTTCATTGATATATTAAAAGGCCAATAATGTCAATTTGTTAGGTCACAATCTAGCTAGGGTTGAATCCAAGCTAGGTTATCATTGTGTATAGGATAGTGTCCCAAATGAGGAAGCCTCAACATGATTATGGGCTATTATATCCCTTACATGGATGAATTTAGGAAGTATGGGTGATTTATAGGATTAAATAATGTCATTTACTATAAATTTTTCTAATAACTAGTTTAGACTTGAAAGTGGCTAAAAATGAGTGTCTATAGTTTACCCATGTTTGAGAAGGTGTTGGAAGACAAGCATAGTCAAGTCTTTTCAAAGAATGAAAAATAGTTAAGATGAAAGTTTCATACCCCAAAGTGGGGTCAATTAGCCCTATATTCCCCCTTGAGGGATCAAGTAGTAAATAGAGTCATTTAACATTCCCTAAAAATGAATAAAATGACACAATATAGTGGTAACATAGGATGAAAACATGGATTTACCCAAAGGTGGTTATAATCAATAATGGAGGTTGAGACTTTAATTTTAACAAAGGTAGTTACAATTAGTTGATAGGTACATGCCCCTATAGGGTAGGTAGAGCTAAAAATAATGATTTTCCCAAAGGTGGTTATAATAATTTGTATGTTTAATCATGTGATTGAAAATGAGTTTTCCCTAGGAAGGCAAAATAGTTCATTGATTGGTCAGAAAAATAATTTGTCATATTTAAGCAAATTGTCAAAGGGAGATTATGTGAGAAACCTGTAAAATGGATTGACAATGAGTTGACAAATAATAATAACATGATTCTAGATTAAGTGTGAGTATGAAGATGCACATTCAAACTAACACATGGTATATGTAGGAAAATAATGTTGTTAAATAGGTCTCTTAAGAGGCCAAATAAGATGGTATAGTTATAAAATGACCAATAAATAAAGAATGTAAGATCAAACAACATGTAAAATAAAGCATGGAGGCAAAAAAAAAACCTCCTAGAGCACAAAAAAAGAAATTTAGGAATGAGGGGATTGTAAAATTAAAAATTTTAGACTATCTATTCACCCCATGGGTTGAAAATGATTCATTTTCACTCTAGCACTTTAAAAACTTGAGCTCTAGTTTTTTTTAGAGTTATTGATGAGAAATGGTGCATGGAAGAAGATGGTGACAAGTACTTAATGACCAAGTGAGGGAGCATGTACAACCTCCATAGGATGTGCCTTTAGTAAGTGATCTTAACCTTATCATAGAATGTATTTAATGCTCATTCATTATTAGGTTTAGAATGAAAACTTGAAAAGGCACTATTTTCATAGAAGGGAAAATGGTGGCTTTGCAAATAAAATTGAAAACTTCATACAAAGTCACCATTTTTAAAAATGGTGATATCACCAAAAAATAATAGAAATTTCCAAAATAGTTATTTAATCCATTTTTAGGTGAAGTATTCATTTTGATAAAAAAAAATTTAAATGGTAACTTCACCCAAAAATGGTAGAAAATGTTAAAACAGTGGCTTTGCCACTTGGGAAAAATGGTGACTTCACCTAAAAGATAGAATAGCTAATTTTAATGGACCCAAAATGGTTCCAAAATATAAAAGAGAGGGGTAAATAAGTTTTGTAGTGTAGGAATAGGCTAGACAGTAGCATAGATATAGCCTCATTCTAATATATCTATGATTTTAGGAGAAGGTCATGGCATTAATGGCACAGGAGTGATGTTCTCATTGTTTACAAACACCACTAATTTAGATAGTGAACATGGTTACATTATTATAGGTGTTATACTTATATGACATATCATAAATGCCTATGATTCATATAGATCAAGCATACAACATTCTAAGACCTTGACTTTTCACCTGCCACTACGGAGGCCACTATTACACTTAAAAATACCTGGTGGATCCTCAAGCCACAAATGAGAGGACACATGATATTATAGACATATCCAATATGGAAATAGGTGGTGTTATATGACTTGATTAGTCTTTAAGATAATCCCATGGTACATAGGAAGGTTGATATTGACTTAGTAGAGACATACTTAGATTTATGACTTAACGACCTAGCTTTTAGGGACCCGTTACCACTAGTGTTGATTGATATGGAGGTTTTCAATATAATGGATATTGTTACCAGTGTATTATTGCCTAACAAGAGTGATTGATTCTTTTATATGGTCTTAGGAAGAGTGACTTATAACATGATGGATGAGGCTATGAGATTTGTACAGGGGCTAATAGTATTGGCCCAATTATATAAGGATTTATATATATTGGCCTATCATGGATGCTAGAGAATTGGGGCTTCCACTCTCATCATGGTTTAGGAATGGGATCACATATATATAGAGCATGTAGTGGTATAAATATGGGTTAGGGACCTATAGGATACATTGACATATGGTTGGGTACAAATAGGCATATGACATCAAGGACACCATGGGAAGATTTACTTTTACTAGCATAAGTTTGATGAATTGACACCATAATATTTTCATCTAGTATCCTTATCTTATTTACCAGCTTCATTGGCCTCAAGATGTATGGTACACAGAATTTATGACATCTAGATAATTTATTACAAGAAGGCAGATTTATATCATTAAGGAATAAAGGCCAGATAGGGTACTTCTAGATTTCAACATGGTTTAGGATGTTTCAAAGGATCTTAGGTTATTTTTTCATGTTATAGAGATTATCCATGACATAATAGTGATTTACAGGAGTATAGCTATGGATAGATATGGGAGTGTTCCATGAGTGGCATGGGCTTATGTAAGAGGTCCAATAAATGCAAGGATCATACCAATGTAAGGACACTAGTGGGTACAAGTGTGCCCATTAAGATTTATTATTTTAAGATAGGCAGGTGGATAGGCATAGGGTCAAGTGTTAATGAACATTAATGAGGCTAGGACCAAGACTAGAAATGGGGATAATTATAGAGGTAGTATTTGGCATAGTAGTGGATAAGGAGAGGATGATGATGGAGATGGAGATGATAGTGGGTATGGTGGAGGGGATGATGTATAAGATGAAACCTAGGCCATGATGGTGTTGGATACTAGCACCATAAGTATATAAGGTTCCTTTGTTGATCCAACCCAAGTAGGTCTATCAAATATAGTGAAAGCAAGTAGGGACCGGGCTATGGTGGAGGATGAGATTACAACATGGGTAAGGGAGATCAAGGGTTTAGAGAGGAGGGTGGTAAATTTATATGCTATAATAGATCTTAAATATGAGGACATGACTATCCTACATCTAAAGATTACCTGACTGAAGGTAGAGGTTGCACGTATGGTTTAGATTTAGGCATAAATATAGGTATGGTTATGATAAAGAGATTAGTTTTATGGATTGAAGGATGCATGGCATATGTGTAGAGTATTGAGGACCATGAGGATGTTTTGAGGGGTTTAGAAATACTTTGGTGAGATTATGGAGATACAATTTGTCCTTTAGAGAGAGAAAAATATACATTCCTAGATTAGAAGAAGAGGCACACAGTGAGATAAAAAGATGCTATGTTGAAGAGATGAAGAAGAGGCACATAGTGAACTATGAAGATCCTTAGTTGAGCTCTGAAGATCTATGTAAGAAACTCCAAAGATGCTATATCGATATATAAAGATGTTCTATTAAAGCTCACAATATCTGATAGGTAGTTTTGAAGACAAAGTAAGCATGTTTTAAATTACTAGTCTTTGAATATAAGATTTATAAGCATCAAAGAGTGTTTTAAGGTCAGTTGTCAAGCTTCAAGTGCTTGAAAAGTCTAGTCATGACATTGGTCATTGCATGAAGAAACCTTGTGAGAAGGTATGAGCTTGGTGGCTTGGTAATATGAATGCACAGAGTCATAAGAGGTTGTACAAGGTTGGTTGAGCATGGATATGAGGATTTGGAACACTCAGGTGATGGAATACTCAAGAGAGGTTCAAGGTGAAGCCTATAGGGGTAAGGATTTAAGCTAAAGTCTAAAACTAGACTAGTTATAGACCCTACTTGGCCTAATGAGGCATCATGATCTACTAACAAGATAAATGAAGGAAGTTTGACATTTTTTGAGCATGTGAGATGGAGAATATATATAAAGAGGTTTCAATGTTAGTTTAACACCGACTAAGGTGTGAAGACTCAATTATAGAAAGTAAGATGGTGAGAGCATGGCCTAATGAGGTATTAGGATCAGTTTCCAAGACATGGATGAGTAGGTGAGCATTGACAAGGGTGAGTCAATTTTTTTTAATCATGTACATGGATTTTTAGGCCATAGCTTGCAATAAAAGGCTTGAAAATGTGTTTTAAGGTCTCTCAAGTAAACATGATGAAGAGTTGTCTACCTAAGAAGGTTTTTCAAGTGATCATTAGCATGTGCATCATCTGCATGAGAAACTAATGTATTCATGGTAGATGGGTAAAGGTCATAGATCAAATTTCCAATCATTAGTTTTTGTAAAAAGGATCTAATCTTTAAGAATGATTGTTAAGACTGGAAGATGGTATAAACCCTCAAATAACCCTATCAATGACCCATTGTTGAAGATATTATTATAAATTTCTCAAAATGCATTGGATTAGATAGATAAATGATTGGATTTTATATTAAACTCTCCCAAGCACCTCTAAGTGTGATTGATTTGTCTGGTGAGTAACCATACCCTAAAAAAAAGTGCTAGTTTCTTAGAAATTTGATGTAGTTGTCAGATTTGACCAAATCAAAGTCACTAAAGGAATGGATGAAACTTTTTGAGAGTTATAGTTCGTTTCCATGAAGGTTTTTAGACATGTTATATCCTTCAAGTGTTTAAAATTGGTGATCCAAGATAGCCTATCACTAATAGGCCTAATGGTATAGACAGTGAGAAAACTGGGCAGAAGTGAGAAGTTGATTAGGGATATGCTAACATGGATTATAGATGAATACAAGTGTATGGAGAATTTTTTCAATGAATTTAGTAAATTTTAATTTTGAATATAATTTTTTGAGGTCAATGTATTTAATGAAAATGTTGCTCAAAATTTGACCTATCTAGTGCATATAAGATAGTGAAGGTGTGAAGTTCATGAAATTGGTCTGCAAGATCAATATTTCCATATGACCATGATATATATATATATATATATATATATATATATATATGAGATTGGTTTAATGATATTATAATATCATAAAAATAAATTTAAACTCTTTAAAAGTGTCTACACAAGTGTTGAAGATTATTATCACCATGATTGTGTTTGAAGGGAAACTGGTAGATCTGGGTAAGCAAGTTGTAATGATGAGTTAGAGGATTTTTGCCCTAAATTTAAAGAATTAAATGCGTATGATGTTGTGTTTTGACAATTAAATTATCTATCCAATATTTTAAAAATCTTGTAATTTAGTGTAAGATGTTGAAACATTAAAGCCAAAATGGCTTGTTTGGCTGAGTGAAGTCTGTGAGAGAGAAAGTCAACAGATGCAATACCAATAGTTTACATTAAGATATTATATTGTGTTTATCTCAAATTATTCTAAGGATATTATAATATCATGTTAATTAATTTAAATACCTTGAGTATGTTCAATTGGGTTTCATAAGTTCATGTTTCCTTGACTATGTTTTGAAGCTAGTTGATAGTTCAAAGTATGCATCTTGCAGAGAAGAGATTAAGCATATATACCATAAGTTGAAGCATATGATGAATTTTTAGATTAAATTTGGTTAATTATGTTTATTAATGTGTTTTTTTTTCATGTTTTTTCATAAAAAGTGTGTTTATACTTCAATTTTTCAAGATAGATTTTTTGTGTATGTGCAAGCCTATTGTGATCAATGTTTTGAGAAGGGGTTCAAGTGGTATTCAGACCTAAAAGGTGTTGTGGAACTAAATTGAAGTTTTATAACGTTTATTTGATTTAAATATGAGGTTTTACTTATGTTTATGGAGTTTTAAACCATTCTAAGAAAGACTAAGTGTAATGTGCTCCAATGAAGACCTAATGGGATTATGTCTCCTTAAGGCCTAAATGAGAGTTTGGTATATTGAGCTATGACATATATAATGTATGGTTTGATTAATGTTTTAAACATGTTATATTACCTATTTAAGTAGTAGTATTAGTGTTCAAATGTATATGTCCAACTAAGTTGTATGATAATAAGAGACTAGTATAAGTACAAGGTGAATTAGGCCTATTTCATGAGTTCAAGATAAGAGGTGTGTTAAAAATAAATAAAAGATCACAAAGAGGAGTATAAGGAGGTTATTTGTACCATAATATTAGTGTCTTTAATATATAATTTAAGGTTTAAATATGACTATCAAGGTCGTATGACCTAATCAAGTCAATAAAAGGGATGGTTGAGCAAAGAAGGCTAAAGGCTAGTTTGAGACGAATAAAAGTATGCAAAGAGCTAAAGAAGAAGATCATCATTTATTGTTGACCAAAAAATTATTATTAAGGTGATAAATTTTTATATGTGGTTTAGTTGGTTTTGAGTAATCTAAGCGGTTGGTTCTTCCTTACAAGTTGGTTCTTGTTAAAGCCTAGCTAAATTGGTCTTTAACTAGTTGGGGTTGGTGCTCCATGTGAAGTGGGTGATTCACTAAATCTCATGTTTATATTATAAGACTATATTCCATTTGCATCATCATTTGGTTTTATTCCCATTTATGTTTTCCCACATATATATTGTGTTCATGTGTTTCATTCTCTTATGGATTGGTGCTTATGCTTGCCAAAATGTGCATGCTTGTTTAAATGATCTATGATTATTTAAGTAAGATTGTAAAAGATTTTTTTTGAATATTGATTCAACCCCCCCTCTAAGTCATTTATATTCCAATAATTTGTATCATATCTTGGTCTTTTGAATCAGGTATAAAAACCTAAAGTAGATTTTAGAAGTGAGGATGGTTAGTTACCAAGCTCAAGGTGGTTTCTCTATCAGTAAGAATACACTATTAAATTGATAAAATTATGCATTTTGGAATGTTAGGATGAAGATATATTTTATTTTTTAATGTCATGATATCTTTTATTCAATTATGGATGGCTATAGTGCTCCTCATGTTTATCCAATTGATGAAATAGGTAAGAAGGCTAGTGAAAACAACTCCAAGGCAATGAATGCCATTCTTTGTGGTTTATCATAGGTAGAGTTTATGAAGGTAATGAATTGTGAATCAGATATATATATATATATATATATATATATATATATATATATATATATATATATATATATATATATATATATATATATATATATATATAGTAAAAATTGAATATTATCTATGAATGAGAAACCAAGGTGAAGATGGTCAAGTTGTAGACCCACTGAAGATAATTTAAAATCCTAAAGATCAATGAAGATGAAAAAATTACATCTTATTTATTGAGGGTTGATGAAGATTTCAAAATAATTTTATGATTAGGAGAAGAAATGAATGAATATAATATTTTTCAAAAGGTGTTAAGATCACTAACTCCTAAGTTTGACTCTAAGGTGTTTATAGTAGAAGAGATACATGATTTGGACAATCTAGAAATGGATGGGCTTCATGGGATCTTAACTACCTATGAGATGAGAAATAATGAAGGAGGACCTCCCAAAAGGAATAAGCTTTCAAATTTGAGAAGAATTCAATATCTAAGAAGGTCAAGGATGAGGAATGCTCAGATGTTAATGATGTTAAATAGAAAGGTAAGTTTCCCTTTAAATGTTTCAATTGTGGTAAGATTAGTCACTTTACATCCAAGTGTCCTAATAATGATAAATCTGAGCATAATGAAGAACATGATGAACATCATAAAGATGAAAAAAATGCCTATAAGCTTGATAAAAACAAAAAGGATTTCAATAAGTATGAAGGTAGGAAACAAACTTTCAAAAACAAGAGAAACTTATACATTAAAGAAGATAACTCTTTTGATATAAGTAACTCAATTGAATTTGATAGTGATGGTGATAGTAATGATCCTGAACATGACAATAATGAAACCT
This sequence comes from Torreya grandis, assembly GCA_037957365.1. NCBI lineage: Eukaryota > Viridiplantae > Streptophyta > Pinopsida > Cupressales > Taxaceae > Torreya > Torreya grandis. The sequence continues at coordinate 6,407,545 of JARHVA010000237.1, forward strand.
TGTTCATAACCATAGAATCAGACAAAGAGGGTTGCTTAAGGTGGAAAGGCCTTATGGTTGATATATAATTATATGTATAAGAATTTGAAGTAAACCTTGAGACAAAGTTGGTAAGTTCCCTTGAGGATTTAAAGTTTCAAAGGAGAAAGAATCACAAACTAATATAATTAGTTAAGGACTATGAGGAAAAGATTGGCTTGTTTTAGGAAAGAATGAGTAACACTTCCAATGAGTATGATGAGATCATCAATAAATTTGAGGCACAAACAGATATATTCAATGCAATCCTAAAGGGTAAATAGGAAGAATGCATTAGGTATGAAACTCAAATATAATCCTTCAAAGTTGAGTTAGATTAATCATATAGCAAGTTGAATAGCATTGTGAATTTTTAAAATAGGACTGAGGCTCTAGATGATATATTGAGTAGTTAAAAGTATGCAAGTGATAAGATAGGCCTTGGTTTCAAAGAAGACCAAAAGGAGGCACCTATATTCAAGGATAAGACCATTTAATACAAAAAGTTCAACATGAAAAGATGTATAAAATAGCCTAACATTATAATGTATGCTAGTTATTTTGATGGTCATTATTTTATATGCAGTCAATTTGGTCATAGAGTAAGAAAATGTAGAAGACCCTACAAGAATGAGTACTCATGGAACTATGGAAGGAATCACAATTCACATCAATCAAATGGTATGTATAAGGTGGTCATATATAAGGTACATCAATAAAATGTAGAAGACCCTACAAGAATGATGAGAGATCTAAGGTTGATATAAGGTATCATAGGTTAAAGATAAGTAAATTATTCTATGAGAAGTAAGCTTATGATATATATTTATGAGATTATTTTATCTTGTTCTATGTTAAAAATGGGTATTAGTGTCAATATTCTTGAAGGAATATAATGATGGTTTAAGAGTCATATTTACTCATGTATTGATCTGTGAAGACCAAGGGGGAGTCCCTAATTTTGTAGTTGGTTTCAAGAGTGTGGTATCCTAGTGTGTGATCAATATTTTGATATTATTTAGTCATGTTAAGGAAGTTAGGATAAGTGACTTGATTGAGAGAATTTTCTAAGAGTGGTTTCCATAATTTTTGAAGATTGTGTGCCATGTAGTGTTTCTGAGAGGTAGTATCAGATCAAGGGGAGAAAGTGTGATTCCAATAGTTATAGGTGACCCTTTTTCATTAATATAAAAGGGGAATAAATATCAAAAAGGGTAAGAAAAGGAAAGATCCAAATCTGGGAGATGGTTTCCATCAAGAGTGGTTTCCATAGTTTATTGAGTGTGTTTGCCATCAATGACAAAGGGGGAGTTTTTGGCATAGTGTTGTCCTTGATGTCAATTTAATGTCATTGATGTTAGCATTTTCATTGATGTCTAAGGTGCATGATGTCATGATGAATTAATGAAAAAGAGATATTTTTTATGGATTATAGGATGTATGGAATGAATGTAGAGCATTGAGGACCATGAGGATGTTATGAGGGGTTCATAGATCCTTTGGTGATATTATAGAGATACAAATTTTCCTTTTGAGAGAGTAAAATGCACATTTCTAGCTTAGAATAAAGTCACATAGTGAGATACAAATATGTTATATTGAATCTCTGAAGAAGAGGAAAACAATAAGCTATGAATATCCTTAGTCAGGCTTTGAAGATCTGCATAAGCAACTCCAAAGATGCTCTGTTGAGCTATGAAAATGTTTTGTTGAAGCATCAAATATCTACCAAGTATCTCTAAAGATAAGGTAAACATCTTTTTAAGTATTATTATTTGAATACATGATGTATAAGCATCAAGGAGTTTTTCAAGGTTAGTTTTCAAGCTTCAAGTACTTGAAGAGTATAGTTATATCAATGTTCATTATATGAAGAAACCTTGTGAGAAAGTATGAGCCTGGTGTCCTAGTAAGCTAAATGCCTAGAGGCATAAGAGGTTGTATGATGTTTTTTGAGCATGAATATGAGGATTTATAACACTCAAGTTATGGAGAACTTAGGAGAGTTTCAAGGTGAAACCTATAGGGGTAAGGCCTTAAGCCCAAGTCTATAAATAGACTAGTTCTAGACCCTTCTTGGCCTAATGAGGTATCATGAGCTATTGATAAGATAAATGAATGATGTTTGAATTTTTTTGATAATGTGATATGTTGTGTTAGCATGTAAGTGAGGTGGATATTGCATAGAAAGAGGTTTAAAGGTCAGTTTAAGACTTGATGAGGTGTGAAGACTTAGTTGTAGAAAGCAAGATGGTGAGATCATGGACTAATGAGATATCAAGATTAGTTTCCAAGATATGGGTGAGTAGGTGATTATTTAAAAAGGTTATTTAAGTTGTTTTAAACATTTTTATGATGTTTTAGGGCATGGATTGTAAGAAAAGTCTTGGAAAAGTGTTGTAAGGTCTCTCAAGTGCATAGGATGAAGAGTTATCTACCCAAAACATTTTTTCAAGTGTTCATTGGCACATGCAGCATCTGCATGAGGACATAATATATTCATATTATATGAGGAAGTGTCTTAGATAAAATTTCTAAGAATTTTTTTTTGGAAATAAGAACTAAGCTTTATGAATGATTGTTGAGACTAGAAGATAGTCTAAACCCTCAAAGAACCCTATCAATGACCTGATGTTGAAGATATTATTCTAAAGTGCTAAAAATTGATTGAAATGTATATATAAATTATTTTAGGTAGTATTAAACTATATAATTCACCTCCAAGTGTGATTTTTTTTTTAGGTGAGTAAGCAGACCCTACAAGCAAGTGTTAGTTTCTCAAAAAACTGTTGTAGCTATTAGAGTTGACCAAATCACATTTGGTAAATGAATGGAGGACAAAGTTTGAGACTTATAGTTTGTGTCCATTAATGTTTATATAAAATTTATATCCTTTATGTGTGAATTTTTTTTTTGATCTAATATATCCTATTGTTAATAGGCCTAATGGTACAAATAGTGAGAAAACTAAGTAGAAGTGAGAAAACTAAGTAGAAGTGAGAAGTTGATTAGGGATGTGTTAACATGGATTATAGATGAATATAAGTACATGGAGAAGATTTTAAAGACTTTTAATACATTTTCATGTTGGATATATGTTTTTTAGGTTAGTGGATATGATGAAATTGTTGCTCATAAGTTGACCTGTCTAGTGCAGATAAGATAGTGAAGGAATGAAGTTCATTAAATTACTCTGCAAGACCAATATTTCCATATGTCCATGTTATATATATATATATATATATATATATATATGATATTGGTCTAATTATATTATAAGATAATCTAAATATATTTTAATTATCTAAAATTGTCTAAATAGGTGTTGAATATCATTATCACCATGACTATGATTGAAGGGAAACTGACAAATCTGGGTAAGTAAGTTGTAATGATGAGTTAGAGACTTTTTGACCTAAGCTAAAGCATTCAATGCATATGATGTTATTTTTTTTTTAAATTAATGATTTATCCATTATTTTTATAATAGTTAAAGTTAGTGTAAGAGATTGAAACATTGAATCCAAAATGGCTTGTCTAGCTGAGTGACTTCTGCCAGAGAGAAAGTCAACAGATTGGTATGTAGACCGATAGTTTCCATTAAAAGATTATGATCTATTTGTTTGAGGTTATTATAAGGATTTTAAAATATAATATTCATTCATTTAAATACCTTTATTATTTTAAATTGAGTTTCATAAGGTTTTGTTTCCTCGATTCTATTTTGAAGCCAGTTGGAAGTTTAGAGTATGCATCTTACAGATAAGAGTTTGAGCCTATATATACTGAGATGAAGCACCTGATGAAGTTTTTGATGAACCTAAGGTCATGAGGGATCTAAATGTGTGATTTTTTTAATGGTTTTTCATAATAATTGTGTATATACTTTATTTTTTAAGATAATGTTTTTGTGTATGCACAAGCCTATTGTGAATAATGTTTTGAGAAGAGGTTCAAGTGGTTTTTGGACTAAAAGGTGTTGTGGACATAAATTGAATTTTTATAATGTATATTTTATTTAAATATGAGTTTTTTCTTCTATTTTTTTATTTTGGAAGCATTCCAAGAAATACTAAGTGTAAGGTGCTATAATGAAGACCTAATGGGATTACGTCTCCTTAATGCCTAAATGAGAGTTTGGTCTATTAAAATATGGTTGACCTAATGTATTATTTGATTCATATTTTAAATGTGTTATATGACCTATTTAAATTTTAATCTAAGTGTGAAAAGGTATATGTATGACCAATGTGTATGATAACAAGAGACTAGTATAAGTATAAGGTGAATTAAGCATATTTCATGAGTGCAAGATAAGAGGTGTGTGAAAGAGAATAAAAGAGAAAAAATAAGAGTATAATGAGGATATGTGGACCATAAGAGGTGTGTCATGAATATCTAATATAAGTTCTAAATATGAGAATCAAGTTCGTATGATCTAATCAATTCAATAAAAGGGTTAGTTGAGCAAAGAAGGCTATAGGCCAGTTTGAAAGGGATAAAAATATGTAAAGAGATGAATAAGAATATAATCATCTAGTGTATGAGAAAAAAAGTATTCCAAAGCTGATCAAGTCTTATAGGTGGATGAGTTGGTGCTGAGTCATCTAAGGGGTTGGTGGCTCCTTGTAATTTGGTTCTTGCTAAAGCCTCACTGAGTTGGTGCTTAGCTAGTTGGGGTTGGTGTTCCATATGAAGTGGGTTTTTCACTAAAGTTGGTTTTTGTCTTATAGTACTTTATTCCATTCGCATCATTCATGGGTTTTATTCTAATTGAGTATTTCTCACATATATAGTGTGTTCATGTGTTTCATGCTATTATAGATTGATGGTTATAGTTGCTAAAATGTTCATGCTTGTTTAAATGATTTATGATTGTTTAAGTAAGATTGTAAAATAAATTTTTTGAAGACTGATTCACCCCACTCTTAGTCATTTATCTTCCAATAATTCTTTCATTTATTATATTACCATGTATACAAGATGTTTCACTATTTTATTTGCTTATGTTGTATGACTTTTATACATGCTTATTCAGAGATACAAATCTATATTAGCACATAATAGAATCATATTTATCTATTTATTCAATGGTTTGGCTAGTTTGTGAACTCAAATAAGTACTACCCACTGCATTGAATTGGTAGATATTTTATCTTGATGTTTGTTGTAGCTTGTGATATTATTAATTATATTTATTAACAACTATAATAACCATATATATCCTAAGCATGGAAAACTTAGTTTAGATGTAAATATAAAAAACCTAGGAATAAGATATGAAAAATCAAATACCAAGTGTAAATATAAAATAAATAAACTATGTATAGGACTATATACAAATATTCTCAGTGTAAGTACAAGATATGGCTAATCAAGTCTTAAGTGTAAATAAAATGTAATAGACCTATGATAACTAAGGAAGGCACAATAAAAAAAACAAAAGGCAACAAATAAAGAAACAAAGAAACTAACCAAAAAAATAAATAAACAGATAAACCAATGAGATAAAAAAAAAATTAACTAACACAAAAAATAACCAAACAAATAAATAAAGAAAACAAATAAACCAACTAAATAAATAAATAAAACAAAAAACAAACAAACTAGAGGAAATAAAGTTAGTTAATTAGCCAACTAGAATAAAATAAAACAAATAAAAACAAATAAACTAAAGCACAAGCAATAAATAATTAAGTTTCAGCAAGAGCAATAGACAACCTAAGTTAAGGAAAATGAATAAACAAACTAAACCAAGGGAAAAAATTAAATAAACAAATTATTCTAAGACACAAATGTAAATAAAATAAACTAAGCTAAAAAAACCAATAATATACAAACAAGTTAGTAACAATGTTAGAAACAAATAGAATATAAGAAAATAATGAATGAAATTGTTTAATAGAGGTGTTACACTTAGTGAAAGAGTTTCCCCTAGGATATAGGAAACAACGGTAAAGGGTACAATGGTAAAAGTTCACCCCTATGTTATGGGGAGAAATGACACAAAAATAGAGGGAATAGAAGAAATAAGAAGGGATAGCTGAGCTAACTCTAGATGTACTAGGTAAGTTGAGGTTGCCTACATATTCCCATAGACACAAGGTCTAACATGAAGTTAAAACCAAATGTAGTTCTCCTAGGATATGGGATAGAATAAAAATTGATGATAACAAAAAGAGGATGATTACAAAGGAATATAGGAATGGTCTCAAAAAATAGTGAGTGTGTAGTGTAAAGAAAGGGTGATGTTCACAGTCATGAAAATGTCAAACATAGAATTTTTTTTCAATTGCAATATCATGGTTTAGGTTAAAACAACACTAAAAGATAAGGAACAAGCATATACTAATAACTAAATTGGTAATTCATAGTGTTCTCTACAACTAAATCTTGGAATGAGAATGAGCTCACAAAATAGTGAGAGCATTGGCTGAAGTTTCTCACAAAATGGTGAGAGCATTGGTTGAGGTTGCTCTCAAAACAATGAAAGTGTATGACTAAGATTGGCACAAGAACAATAAGGATTGGGAACTAAACGACAAGTGATTACTTCTGAAATAGCTAAGACCCATAGTCCTTAGGGAAAAGGACATGAAATGAAGTTCCAAAAGGCAATAAAGTGATAAATATGTGGTGAATAAGTGATGGTGTGGCTGAGTTAATCCAAAATACCCTATGTATCCAAGTGTTACCTAGATAGTTTGTGTGAACCTCAGGCTGATGTAGTTCTCCCAGAAATGGGATAAAAAAGGATGAAGTGGTCTATAAATTAATATGGATAGGTAATATAGTCCATCCTAGAAAAAATTTCATTGTTTTATATCTTGTATGGAAATTCTACGACAATTATCATGATTTTATTATTTTAAGGATTTTTTTAGGTATTTTAAAATGTTTAAAGATTTAAAAATGTTTTGAATGTTTTTGGAAATTTCTATGAATCTCAACCCAATGGATGATTTAAAATATACTAATCATAAAATGGTGAGAGCATATATTAGGGTGTTCCCAAAATGGTGAGAGCATTCAAAATTAAATTTCTCATAAAATGGTGAGAGATTTTAAACAAGGGTGGTCGAATGAACTCAAAAAATACTGATTGTTTCTTTCATAGTCCAAATAGACCTAAACCCACTGTAGTTCCCCATACAATGAAGTATTTTACTAAGTAACAACAACTTCATGAATATTCAAATGACAAGGTATGGCACAATGATGTGGTAATGCATAGAAAAGGTGTTTTTTCCTATGATATATGAAACAATGATAAGGGTCAAAGATATTAATTTGTCCAAAGGTAGTAATAATTATTATCATGAGTAATTAAATAGAACATAATTGTTATCTACTCAAATTTCCACCCTTGTGAAGGTTATTTTAGGTCTTCACAATTTGGAGTAACATGGAGACAATCATATCCTATGGGTGGCCTAATAGGTGGATTGAATCTCTAGATTTTAAGGGATAACTCCCCTTGATGTATCAGTTAGGCTCTCTACACTACACTAATATCTTTCAATAAAAAATGAAGATAAACTGAAACAAAACCTATCTAACTGAGGTGATACACCAAACGTTTAATCCACTTGCCTAATATGCACTAAAAAGGTTGAATAAAAACATGAACCTGATTTCACTTATCAAATGAGGAGTCTCCAAATATCAAATTTTCACATAGAGGTCACTATTTTGATACATGGTATAAGGTTGTGGATAATAAGGTATTTGAAGCACACTAATGAATGATTAAACTTACCATACATATAAGGATGCTAAAACACTCTATGTAACCTAAAAGGATAAACTATCACCTAGAAATAGGTACATAAGAGAGGAAAAATGTGAGGAAGCATTCACTATCATTGGAATTCATATACAAACCATAATCATACACAAGTATTAAGGAGGCATGAATTTAGTCTTATTTAGTTCATAGAGTCAAGTAAAAGTGTTTTTTTTAGCAAGGCTCTGCCACAACTCAAGTTAAGAATCCATACAAATGCAATAACTATGCATACTTAAATAGAAACACACACACACACACACACACATAGAGAGAGAGAGAGAGAGGGGGGGAGAGAGAGAGAGAGAGAGAGAGAGAGAGAGAGAGAGAGAGAGAGAGAGAGAGAGAGAGAGAGAGAGAGAGTGAAAGAGAGAGAGGAGAGAGAGAGAGAGAGAGAGAGAGAGAGAGATGAGTTCATCCACCTACTATTACTCCAAATAAAATGTATCACATCCTAATTTATCTCTTGGAAAATTACATATGAAATATATATGATCTTTTTTGGAGTAATTTAATAATTTTTAGCATTGATTCTTGGAGTTTTAAACCATTCATGTGGATATATTCTTCCTTGCACACCCTATATACTAACTTTCTTGTATTCATTTGAAAAAATGTCTTCAATTCCTCATAAATTACTCCATTTAATACTTTTTATCATCCATTTATTAGGTATCTTCCACCTTACTTGGGTTTTTATAAGAATCTTTGAATCTCCTTTCACTTTGTCTCCTTGACTTGGCATTGGCAAGAAAAGGTCTCTTCAAGGGTAGTTGATGACTCTTTCAATCCTTTGAATGTTTCTTGAAACTAACTTATTAAATTTTTATCTCCCTTAAAGTATAATATAAGGTGACAATAAACCTTTATTATCATTTTGAATATCTCCTCTATATTGAATTGATTCTTTGATCACTTAAACTCCTACTCTTGCAATATGGTGTAGAAGGTGAGAAAAATTTGATTTTGATTTGAATATGTATTTTTTATTCCATTTATGGTCTATAAAAATCATAATATACCTGAAATAATATAATTTGATCCATAAATTAGTTCAAAAGACGTGATTTTGCTCCAAAAGGTCTCATTTAGCCTTATTCCTTATAACCCTCAAAACAAGTAAACCTCCATGTAGAGAAGAAATTAAAAATGATATTGGAAATATAAGAACAATATTTGAGGACCCAATATCTCCTTATAGTTCCATGAATATTTTAAATACCTAAATCTAAGTGGAAGTGTCATTTTTATGCCATTTTCCTCTTTCTAATTAGGCCCTAATTAGGACTCCTTGCCTAGAAACTAGTTTTTGGCTCAAAATAACTCCCACATGTATGAACCTTCTATGAAGTGGTGTGATTAAATTTACCCATGATAATAACATCCTAAATTCCAATTTTGGGTTTCTAAGGACCCTGTATGATATGGGTGTGAACCATGAAATGGATAAAAAACCCCTAATCTGAGCACTTGTGCATACTTGAGAGGCCAATATGAGTGTTTTGGAAAGAATTTTTCAGTATATTAGGATTTAAAATGACTTTTTTATACCTTTAAAATAATTATACAATTTCATACATTGATATTGGGGTCTATTATTTCTTTCTATAGGCCTGCATTTAGGTTTCTTGGCTTGCAAACTAGTGCATTTTCCACTTTTGACTAACTTGACAACCTACATGGATTTTATATCATTTTTAGATACCTTTATAAGTGTGTATAATTTTTTATAATCCTTATAAATTCCTAATATACCTTTCACTTATTTTATAATCCACTCCTTACTATGTACCTTCATAAAGACACTTATAACTATGCATTTATGCCTATTTCATACACCTGTAACCATCACATGTACCATCAAATTCTATGTTTATATGTTTTTTTATAAATTTATAGGTCATAAAAAAAATTATAATTTGAATTAATCCATTTTTTTCATTATAAACATCTATTCTCTCATTGGGTCAAAACTTGCTTTTTAGGCAACCTAGGAGTGTTTAAAGGTCTTAAGGATGATTCATAAGGGATAGGCCTTATATGAACATACAAACTCCATGAATAAAAATTGCATAGGTGTGACTTATTATGACCAATATATTTAACTTCCATGCATTATCTCATGATATATATGATCATCTCAAACCACAACTCAGGTTGACAGATTGTGTATTGGTGAGGTTAAAAGAGAAATAAGGCCTAAAGGTAATACTTTGACATTTGATTGATCTGATAATTAATTTTTTATGTCTATAAAACCTCATTACATGTTTTCAAATTTATAACCAATGAATAATATCTCTCAAATAGCTTTGTTACCTATGTTTTCATACCTTGAAGGTTTAAAAGCCAACTAGTGGATTTGACCCTAGTTGTTGTGTTTGAACTTTTATTATCTATTGTAGGGTTTTAAATATTCATGACATGATTTTTTTTAGGTATATTATCATAATAATAAATATATTTATCTATAATATTACCTTCACAAACATTTTTTTCCACCACTTAACACATACAAGCCTATGTGTTTGTGAATGCTTAGTTAGGCCTGTTAAGCCTAATAAAAAGACCCAGTGAATATAGAAGTTTTATCACATATTATTTTTGGTAGAGGAAACCCCAAAAATTTCCCATGATATCTCATTACGTTTTCATATTATATTCATATTATTATCTCTTCAAACAACCTTTCTTCATCTATTGCATAGGCCCATGTGTTTGTGATGGCGAGGCCTACTTAGTCTAGACTGATATTTCAATCTTTATGCAAGCCTTCAATAACCCCAGTAGATCATATATAAGTTAATATAATAGTATAAAGTCATTATATGTTATTTTATTTCTATTTAAATGTTCACTCTCTTCAAACCAAAAGTTAGTTTTCTTATCAAGAGTATACAGGCCTATAGGAGCCTATACTAACTATGTGTCTACATGATTAAGTAGATTTTGTTTTTATCACTTCCAAAAATCTTATCTAGGTCTTCCTTAGGTATAAAAACATATTATTATAATCAATATATCCTTATTGAGACATATTCTAACCCAAAATCCATCACAAAACCTTACATTTTCTTCTCAATGTTTGAAAACCAACTTGATTACTCAACAAGTCACTAAACACTCAATAATATTCTATTATAATGTTGAGGACTCATTAACCTTCATTTACCTTATAAAAATTTTGAGACTTAAAACCCTCATACACATAGTTTTATGTGATACCCTTTCAAAATATGGATGTAGGTGATGATTAGGTTCTTTTGATTGTTGAACTTGAAACTTGTTGATTTGAACTGGACCATTGGCTCCCTGATAGTGATTAAACCTCTTTGAAAGCTTTTCAACCTAATTACCTATATGTTAATTAGAATTTATTATATTCATTCATTCATTTATTAATTATTTTCTCATCATGTATGTCTATTTTTATTCTTAACTCCTTCAAGTAATGCAACTTACCAACCATAGATAATCAAATGTATACTAGTCATGATAAACTTAAGACTATCACCCATCCATGGCTTTCATGATTATCTTTCAAGACATTATAGATCATAAAGGGATATTTTGAGGTCTATACCATAATACAAAATTATTTATAAGCTAAATTTTAGGTTTATTATCTAAAAATGGCAAGCACTAAATAGTGATAAACTTCTTCCCTCAAACTTAAAAACCCACTTGAACCCCAAACAGGCCTGAGTGTTATCATTTTTTATATCTTGTAGGGTTTGAATAATCATGAGTTTTAGATAGGATTTTTCAAATCATTCTTCTGATTTTTTTAAAATATATATTCATTCTTCAGGGATTCTTATTTACCTAGCATGTAGGGAATAGAACAAAAAAATTATGCAAAACATTGTATCTTCCTTCATACACCTACACAAACCTATAGGTCTATTTGGATTCTCCCTAAAACATTTATCCCTAAGACAAGACCTTTTCCACTATATTTAAATATAAAACCCTATTTTATAATTTAATTTCCTTTATTTTTAGGTATTAAAACTCACATTTTGTACACATTAAAACATAATTTGTCTTTAAATGTAGACTTATAGGTCTGTAGACATGTAGGTCTGCATTCCTTATAGTTTATGACATCAAATGGTGCAAGTAGATATTTTAAGATCTGATAACATGTATACATTTACCTTATAAATTCTATTGAAATATAAATACCCTCATATATCCTTTATAATGCAAAACAAGATCCTTTAAATCACTTTATGTAAGCAATCTTCACACACTTTCTTTAAAATGAGGAAATATTGGATACTTTCTTAGAGAGATTGATGTTATATTGTGCATTATAAATAATTCATGGAGAATCTGGAGAGAGTTAGGTGTATTATTAAACCTTATTCCATCCCTTAAAATGTTGAAAACCCTAAAATAGACAAGAAACCATGACATCCACCTTTACAAACTAAGTAAAACAAGAGATTTCTTGTCAAATTAAGCTCACACATGTGAAATAAAAACTTGAAAAAATGTAAAATATAACTTTAAATATCATATACATCCCATAAAATTCTCTCATTCATTCATCTTGCTTTAAACTACCATTTTAAAGGAGAAAAATGAGCATATGGGGTTGACTAGCTCTTTTAGACTACCATATCCTTTTAATGATTGTTAATAAAGGAGAGGGCATGATATAATATATATAATGAAACAAATTTTAATCTTAATATTACCCCCCTCCTCTTTAAAATATATTATCCTCTAACTCTCTCTCTCTCTCCTAGATGTATCATTCACATGAAAATAGCCTTTGCAATCTTACCATTGGAGTGATGAAGAAAACGAAACATATATAGCATTTTTAGGACCTTTTAAAATTTGAAACTCATGTATATGACCTATAGAAGACAAATATACACTTTTAAATCATTTTATCCTAAAATTTGGATCTTAAAGTATGTACAAGTTCCTTAAACTACTTGTTTAGAGTTAGAACTAAAGTAACTGACATGTTCTTATCATGGAAATTGATACTCTAGCTTTCTCCTAACAAAATTCACATTATAACTCCTCTTTAAATTTTTTTTCCTTTGAAAATTTTAAAAAGATTTGGAAAGAAACCTTTGAATTAAAATGACATATTCACCATTGTATTTAATTCTCTATGAAATAATATTACCTTGATAAGGTTTAATTTATCCACAATTGAAACCTAGGTTTCTCCAAAAACTTTAAAAAATGATAATATAAGTTAATCTCTTCAAATAAGTTTAACACATGTTAGACCAAGTGACCAAGGAAAAGGACCTAACTTGATAAATTATGTACCATCTTGATAAATCAACACATACCCCTAGGACCCACTAGATTGACCTTGAAAATTTTGGAAATCTTGGAAATATATATTACGTTAAACAATGTTAACAAGACCCTTTGAAGACCACATAGGGCATGATAAAGAAATGATCAAGGTTGTAGATGCATGAAAAACAAAGATTCAAATTTTAGGGGTGATATTTTGACCTTTGAGGTCAAACTTTTCAACATTTTGGTGACTCAGCTGGGAAGCATGCCTATTATGCTTATGATTAAATTTGCATCTCTTTTGGGCTCATGGAGTCTTTCTCACACTCTAAAGTGAACATGTTCAAATCTTGACCTTCATTAAAAGACTCTTGAATAAGATAATATAACTGATTGACCTCCAATATGAAAAAAATGAGAACAACACACACAACAAGATAAAACACCAAAAAGACACACAACACACTTATGCTACAAGGCACTTAGGGAACACAACAAACACAAGTAAATTATTATATACAAACTAACCTACCAAGATTAATCCTCTTGGATCAAAAGGAATATTTTGAGATCATCTTATTCAAGTGATGAGAAAAGATGTGAAACAAGTTTCCTCTTCAACATAGTTCTTGATAAGTAATAGTTCTTTCTTTCTAACTCTCTTGGCATGTCTTCAAATGAGTAAACAACAATAAACCAGTCATAAATAAAGACATATTCATCTTGTACTTCAATACCTACCTCATGATGTTTTTCATCACTTGAAACATACTTTAGTCTTTCAAAAATATCACCCAAATTTCCTTTATCTACATCATAGTTCTCTATAAACATTTTTATACACAATATCTTGAGGAAGTTCAAAATGGTGATACCATTCTTCAACTAGTTCTTTAGAAACTAAAAATTTATTGAGTTCTTCTGATGTCATGGAGAGAGAACTACTTTTTAAATTTCCTCAACCTAATCTATAGGATATGCAGGTCCATTAATAACTTGAAAATTCTTACAAATGGTTACTTACTACTGCCACAGGTCTTCAACATCCTCTTAATTAGTATCTTAAAAAGAAATAACATGAATCACTTTCTTACCTTCTTCTTTAGGAGCTAAAATATTTTCAAGAAATTAAAGGTTTTATATAAGATCATGACGAAAATTCTATTATACCTCATCAAACTCATTAATAGCAAAAACTTATTCAATAGACTCCTCTTGATTAACGTCATCTTGATAAACCAATGCAGCTAAATCAAAAACTTCTAATGGAGTTGCCACCAGATCAAGTAGTACTTCTTCATCAAGATCAAATTTATCTTGGACATTTGTATTACCATAAGTGGAATCTAACTAAATTTATACTATAAAAATCTCTTAAAGCTCATCAATAGGGTCAAAGAACATCTCATCTTGATCAAATATGATCTCTTTGTCATGGTCTTGAATCACACAAAATGGGAGCTCTTGAAACAAGTCAATATCTATTTTACCTTATACTACAACTTCTTCATCTTCTCTAAAATTTAAATTACCTTTTCTCTCAAAAAAGTGAGTACAAATTAAAATTTATTCTTCATGTAAAATTGAAATTTATTCTTCACATTCTCATTGAAACTCATTTGCAGCTACGAATTCTTCCTCTATCATCCATAGAATAGGATCTTCTTCAAGAAGGAAGATGGTGAGAGGGAAATGGATATGCTCATGAGTTTTATTGGGAATGAAGGCATTATTCTTTGCAATTTTAATATTTGGAGATGGAAAAACCTTCTAATAATGTTTAGAGAGAGAGAGTAAATTGATTTGGGCTATATATATTAGATTTTCTCCTTCACCTTGATGATTTACTCTATCAATTTCAGAATTAGCTTGAGCTTTAGCTTCTTCAAAAATCACAAGGTCATTGAGAAGGGATAAAGGTGGCTTGAATAGGCACAAGTTATTATATAGGATCAATCTCTTTCTCTTATCTCTCTTCCTCTTGTTTCTACTAAGACTTAACCACTTGGTTTTAAGGTAGGACTTTGAAACTAGTAGGTTCCCTTAGAGATTGAATTATCTCTCTTGGAGGCTCTTGAGGAGGGATGGTAGGCAATTACATTGGTTTATATTATTCCATAAAATTTATCATGGTGTAAGCAGGAATCATAACCCAAGAAGGCCTCCAAGATGAGGTGATCTTAATTTCTTGAGGAGGGGTAGGAGATGATGGTTCAGTTTATCTAGATTAGATCTCTTGATTCTCCCACCTAAAAATCTTTCTACCCACCATTATATAAAAGTGATCATTTAATATAACTCATCATTTATAACATATTTATTTTCCTATCTAACTACTACCCACTTATCCAATAATATTTGTATTGACTTCTTCATATTCTCAATGAGGTTAAAAGGAATCACATATAATTCTTTATCCCATATCCTCATCACCCCTTTAGACTTTAGCATATTTGGCTTGAATTAAAACAACGATATGGTAGGGGAAACATAATTTTGAGTTGGATATGGATTAGGAGGAGGCGAATATGACTATTTCAATTCTTTTTAAGGTTACTAAAATTTACAATTAGAATCATATGAGGGCTGAGAAAGAACACTCTAAAATTGATATGAATTATTATACTATTGGTAAGACTGATAATAGGACTAATAATACTCATGGTAAGGCCAAAAATTATCATGAAAATGTCGGTATGACTCATTATAGGGATGATAAGGAGGTATATCATAGGAATTCTCCTCATATATAGCCACCAAACTTCACCACGAAAATGAATTGAAAACACAACTTACTTGAACCAGTGCCTAGGTTGCTAAAACCAACTGATTAATCTTGGAGATGTCATTGATGTTTTGATCTATAGAAGAACAAAACCAACAATCCTTCCACTACTTTTTACCTTGGTTCTATAGGGCATGCCAAAAACTATTATCTACTCAAAATTACACCCTTGTGAAGGTTGTTTCAGGCCTTCATAGTTTGGACTAATATGGAGATAATCCTAGGATATGGGTGGCCTAATAAGTGGATTAAATATTTATATTCTAAGGGCTATCTCCCTTTGATTTATCAATTAGGCTCTCTACACTACACTAGTATCTTACAAGGAAAAAAAAGGAAGATAAACTGAAAGAAAACCTATCTAATTGAGGTGATACACCAAAATGTTTCCTTCACTTGCCTAATATTCACTAAGAAGGATTAATAAAAACATGAACCTAATTCAAATTATCAAATGAGGAGTCTCCAAACATCAATATTTTAGATAGAGGTCACTAGCTTTATGCATGGTCTAAGGTTGTTGATCATGAGGTCTCTAAAGGACACTGTTGAAGGATTACACTTGCCATACATATAGGGATTTTCAAACACACTATGTAACCTAAAAGGATAAACTACCACATAAAAATAGGTACATAAGAGAGAAAAAATATAAATAAACATTAACTATCATTGACTTTCATATACAAACCATAGGTATACACTAGTCATAAAAATTGAGGAGGTATGAATTTAGTCTTATTTAATTCATATATTCAAGTATAAGTGTTGTTCTAATCATGGCTCTACCAAAACTTAGGTTAAGTATCCATATAAATACCAAAAATAGGCATACTTAAATAAAAAGAGTGTGTGTGTGTGTGTGTGTGTGTGTGTGTGTGTGTGTGTGTGTGTGTGTGTGTGTGTGTGTGTCTCTCTCTCTCTCTCTCTCTCTCTCTCTCTCTCTCTCTCTCTCTCTCTCTCTCTCTCTCTCTCTCTCTCTCTCTCTCTCTCTCTCTCTCTCTCTCTCTCTCACACACACACACACACACACACACACACACAAACACACACACACAGATAGATAGATAGATAGATAGAGAGAGAGAGAGAGAGAGAGAGAGAGAGAGAGAGAGAGAGAGAGAGAGAAGCCAAGAACTTTGGGATGATTCATCCACCTAGTATTCTTCCAACTCTAATGTATCACTTCCTATTTTATCTCTTGTGAAATGTCATAAGAAATAGATGGTCTTGTTTGGATGAATCAAATAAGTCTTACCATTGATTTTTGGAGTTTGAACCATTCATGTGCATATATTCTTGATTTCACACCCTATATATTAAATTTCTTATCTTCCTTGATTAATAAGTATTATTCCTTGAAAAAATGTTTTCAAGTCCTCATCCATTTATGAGGTCTCTCCACCTTACTTGGGTTGTTAGAAGAATCTTTGAAGATCTTTTGACTTTGTCTCCTTGACTTGTTTTTGGGAGGAAAAGGTATCTTCAAGGGTAGTTCATGACTCTTTCAATCCTTTGAATGTTTCTTGAAACCAACCTCTTGACTTTTCTCTCCTTCTAAGTGGCGTATAAGGTGAGAAGCAACATTGATTAGCATGTTGAATATCTCCTCTATATTGACTTGATTGTTTGATCATTGAAATCATACTCTTACAATATGTCATAAAGTGTGTGAAAACTTGATTTTTCATCTCAACATCATATAATACCTACAAAAATACAATTGGATCTATTAAATAGTTTAAAATATGTGATTTTGATCCAAAAGGTCTCATTTAGCCTTATTCCTTGTAACCCTCAAAATAGGTAAACATCCTTGAGAAGAATAAATTATAGAGGACACTCTAAAAATTATCACATATTTAAGGACCTAGTATCCCATTACACCTACATGCCAAGTTTCAAGACCTAAATCTAAGAGGAAGCATCATTCTTCTACCATTTTCTCTCTTGAATTAGGCATAATTAAGCTTCCTAGCCTAGAAATTGAGTTTTGGCCAAAAATAACTCCCACAAGTGTGAAAATTCCAAGAAGTTTGTGACTAACTTTACCCATGTTAATACCATCCTCCATGCCAATTTTGGGCTTTTGATACCTTGCACTGATGGGTGAGCCATGAAATGGCCAAAAACCCTAGTCTAGGAACTCGTGCATACTTGAGAAGCAATTTGAGTGTTTGGAAATAATTTTTAAGGATATTGTGATTATAAATGAATTTTTAAGACCTGTAACATCATTTAAAAACTTCATACCTTGATATTGAGGTCTCTTATTTTACTCCACATGCCTGTATTTAGGCTTCTTGGCTTGCAAACTAGTGTATTTCCCACTTTTGACCAACTTAACAATGTACATAAATTTTATATAATTTTTAGAGAATTGTATAAGTTTTTATAAGGTTTTATAACCATTATAAATTCCTAATATACCCCATAACTTTTTTTATAATCCACTCCCTACTATGCACCTTCACAAGTACACCCACAATTGTGCATGTATGCCTATTCCATACACCTATACCATCAAATATACCATAATTTATATGTTTAGTTTATTATTATACCTTTATATGTCATAAAGGTTGTTTTAAATTTTAATTAATACATTTTAGTGCATTATAAACATATATTCTCTCATCAAGTCAAATTGGCTTTTTAGGAAGCATGTGAGTGCTTCAATGTCTCAACCATGATTCATAAAGGATAGACCTTAGATGAACATAAAAATTCCATGAATAAAAATTAAATTTGAGTTAATTATTATTCCTAATATATTTATCTATCATTCATTATCTCATGAGATATATGAGCATCTCAAACCATAACTCAGGTTGGCAGACTATGCATTATTGAGGTCAAAAGATAAATGAGGCCTAAAAGTGATACATTGATGTTTGAAATGAGCTGATAATGAATTTTTTTTGGTATATCAAACCTCATTAAATTTTTTATAATGGATCCCCAATGAATATTATCTCTCAAATATATCTTTAACCTGTGTTTCATACCTTGAGTGTTTTAAAGCCAACTAGTGGATTTGACCCTATTTGTTGTGTTTAAACTTTTATTATCTATTTTAGGGTTTCAAATATTCATGACATGATTTTTTGAGGTATATAATCATCATAATAAATATATTTATGTCTCATTTTACCTTCATAAACATTTTCTTCACCACTTAACACATATAGTCCTATGTGTTTGTGAATGCTTAGTTAAGCTTGTTAAGCCTAACAAAAAGACCCTATGAATATAAAAGTTTTATGATGTATTATTTTGGCTAAAGAAACCCCAATATATCCCATGGTATCCCATTATTTTTTCATATTATTATCTCTTCAAAAAACCTTTCTTCATCTTTTTCATAAGCCTACATGTTTGTGAGGGTTAGACCTACTTGGTTTAAACTAATATTTCAATTTCTATGCAAGCCTTCAATAACCCCAAAAGATAATATAGAAGTTAAGATAACATTAGAGATTAGTTATTTGTTATTTTATTTCTCTTGAAATTTAAATTCTCTTCAAAACAAAATTTAATTTTCTTATCAAGATTATACAAGGCTATAAGAGTCCAGATTGACTATGTATCTACATGATTAAGTACAGTTTGTTTGAATCACTTACATAGATATTCTCTAGGTCTTCCTTAGGTATAAACATATTAGTGGCCACAATATATCCTAATTGATACATATTTTAACCCAAAATCCATCACAAAACCTTAAATTATCTTCTCAATTTTTGAAAACCAACTTGATTACTCAAGTTGACCTGTAGGTATAAATTAGAGTTTTGGTTTCACCCTAAAGCTATAATCCCTTCAAAAAGACACTCAACACTCAATAATGTTCTATTATAATGTTGAGGATTGATAAATTTCATTGATCATCTAAAAATTTCAAGAATTAAAACCCTCATACACACACATGTATGTTATACCCTTTTAAAATATGGTTGTAGGTGATGATTACGTTCTTTTAATTGTTGAAATTGAAACCTACTTATTTGAACTAGACTGTTAGCTCCCTGAAAATGATTGAACCTATTTGAAATATTTTCAACCTAATTACCTATAAGTTCATTAGAATTTATTATATTTATTCATTCATTTATTCCTTCTTTTCTCAACCTATAGTTCTATTTGGATTCTTCACTCCTTTAAGGACTCCAACTTACAACCATAGATAATCAAATGTATGACAATCATGCAAAACTTAAGACCTAAAACCCATCCATGGCTTTCATGATGATCTTTCAAGATGTTTTAGAGCCTAGAGGGATATTTTTGGGTTCATATCATAATCTCTAATGTTTTTACAGGCCATATTTTAGGTTTATGAGCTTAAAATGGTAAGAACTAAATAGTGAGAAACTTCTTCCCTCAAACTTAAAAACCCACTTAAACCCTAAGCAAGCCTAAGTGTTGTAATTCTATCTATCTTATAGTGTTTTAATCATTATGAGCTTGAGATAAGATTTGTCACATCATTATTATGATTATATATAATACCTACTCATTATTCAAGGCTTATAAGTACCTGGCCTATAGGGATTGAACCCAATTTTCATGCAAAACATTGTATCTTCTTTCATACACCTACACAGACCTGTAGATCTATTTGGATTCTCCTAAACATTTGGCCCTAAGACAATACCTTTTCCACTATATTTACATATAAAACCATGTTTTATCATTGCATTTAATTTATTTTTAGGTATTCAAACTCACCTTTGGTACACATTAAAACATAATTTATCTTAAAATGTAGACCTACGAGTCTGTAGACATGTAGGTCTACATTCATTATGATTTAGAACATTAAATGGTGAAAGCATGATATTTTAAGTTATAAGAACACTTATCCATTTAATTATGACTTATATTAAAATTTAAATAACCTTTAAAGTGTATAAAAAGACCCTTCAAATCACTTTATGCAGCAGTCTTCACACATAGTCTTCAAAATAATGAAATCCTAGATATTTGCTTGGAGAGAATGGTGTTATAATGTGCATGGGAAATAATTTATATATAATTTAATAGAGTAAGGATTATTATGAAACATTATTCCATCCCTTTAAATTTTTAAAACCATGAAACAAATAGGAAACAATGACATTCACCTTTACAAACTGACCAAAAGAAGAGATTTATTATTAAATTAATCCCACACATGTGAAATGGAGCTTAGATAAATATTTTGAGTGACTATATATACCATATATATCATTTTAATATGATATCATGAATTTTTATTTATTTAAACTACCATTTCAAAGGAGGAAAATTAGCTTGTGGGGTTGACTAGCTCTTTCAGACCACCCTATCTTCTTAACAATTTTTCATAAGGAGAGGGGATGGATTTGATAACTAGTGAAATAAATGTAAATATTACCATTACCCCCTCCTCTATAAAAAATATTATCCTCCAACCCTCTCTCTCTTGGCTATACCATTCACATGAAAATAGCCTTTGTAAGCCTCTCAATGGAGTGATGAAGAAAAGTAAGCATCTTTAGTAGTTTTAGTACCTATGAAAGATTTAAACTCATGTATATGACCTATATAATACCAATAGATACTATAAAATCATTTTATCCTAAAATTGGGCTCTTGAAGTTTGTACAAGTGCCTTAAACCAATTATTTGGAGTTAGAATTGAAGTAACTAACATATTAATATCATGAAAACTGATAATATAACTTTATTTTGACAACATGCACTTTATAAATCCTCTTGAAATTTTTTTCCTTTGAAATTTTTTGTATAACTCCTTAATTTTGCCTCAAAATTATCTGAAATGACTTTAGATTGTATGAAAAGCATGGTGGAAGACTAATGCATGGTTAGATGACTTACAATTATTTGGAAAGAAACCTTTGAATTTAAATTACCTCTTCACCATTGGATTTAATTCTCCATGTAATAATATTACCTTGATAAGGATTAATTTTGCCACAATTAAAACCTATGTTTCTCCAAAAACCTTAAAAAATGCTAAAATACCTTAATCTCTTTAAATAAATTTAACACACTTTAGACCAAGTGACCAAACAAAAGGACTTGACTTGATATAATATGTACCATATTGACACATCATGACATACCCTTAGGACAAAATAGACTGACCTTGAAAAAATTGGAAATCCTAGCAAATATATTACCTTAAATAATGCTAACAAGACCTTACAAAGACCATTTGAAGACCACATAGGGCATGATAAAGCTATGATCAAGGTTGTAGAATCATGGCAAGCAATGTTTCAAATTATAGGAGTGATATTTTAACCTATGAGGTCAAACTTTTAAACAATAATAATAAATGAAGGATGTGATTTATAGGACCAATATCATACGGCTTTCATATACTACCATTGAATGAATGCCTTCAAAAGTCTAAATCTAAATCAAGTACTATAACTGTATCTGATATCAACCACTAAAAGTGCCTAAAGTACAAATAAATCAAAACCAAGTCCAAAAAGTGATAGATTTTATGTGTAAAAAGCTTTTGGTCAATAAGATAAGGTATGGTGGGAAAGGGATAGGGTACAGTATGAAGAATGGGTATATCATGGCATAACTTAACCAATCCTTGTAGATAATAATTCAAGTCCTTCAAGCATATAAATTTTTGGCATGTGTTATGTTCATAGATTCATAAATTTCATCTCCTTTTGGCATGGCTAATCTATATGCTCTAGAACCATAGTTATTAATAACCACATAAGACCCTAACTAGTTAGGTTGAGACTTTTACTTTATTTTTTATCTCGGTATTGATGTTTTTTAAATTTTCCTTTAATACAAAGTCACCAAGATCAAATTATCTATGATTTACACACTGATTGTATTGGATAAATAATATATTATGGTTCACTTAATTTTTTTCAAGGAAGTCATGTGCTTTCTATATAGTCTAGCTCTTATAAATAAGCTACTCTATAGTCCTCATCATCAATGATGTGCTATAGTGAAGTGTGGAGAGAAGGCAACTCAACCTCGATAAGAGGAATGAACTCAATTATATAAACAAGGGAGTATGGGTGGATCTTATTAGAGTACATAAAGTGGCATGGTAGGTATAAAAGGCATTAAATAAATGTAAGTGCTAATTACAACTAGAATCATTGATAATCTTCTTCATGATATTCACAATGGTCTTATTACATGCCTAAGTTTGGTCATTACCTCATAGGTAATAGACGGTGGAAAAATGTTTCTTGATATGGTATTGGGCACAATGGGTTTTTACATATTTATTTTTAAATCAACCACCATAATAAGATATACTATCAAAGGGGATCCCATAGTGACAAATGAGATGGTTAACGATAAATTTGAAAATATGCTTAGTAGTCACATGAGGGGAATTGCTTCCACCCATAGTGAAATACTATATAACAGTAAGGACATGATATGACCATCTAAGGATGTGGGATTTATCTCACCTATGAGGTCAAGTCCCCACATTAAGAATGTCCATGGTTTTTTCAGTGGTTTGATAATTTTGGCTGGATCATGAATCAAATTAGCATGCTTCTGACACTCCACACACTTCACATAAGTAAATGCATCAATTTCCATAGTTGGCCAATAATAATTAGTATGTAGTAATTTATTCGATAGGATGGCCCCAATAGTGTGCCCCCCACACATTCCTTTGTGAAATTTCATTAATGTTAATCTATATCCTATTGGACATAAGCAATGAAGCAAGGTTCCATCATAGATTTTATAATATAAGGTAGGTCTAAGTAAGGTATAATGAGAGGTTTTATGGATAAAGGTTTTTTTTTTTATGGGAAAGATCTGGGGGAATGATTTGGTCATGAAGGTAATTATATATGCTGGAGTACCAAGTAGTTGTGTGACTAACAATATCTTAAACCATCTTGATAACTACTTGTTCATGCATTAGTGTTAGGAGATGTTATACATGAAACTAATAGTCTCTGGCTCTATCAATATTCTAAACCATAGATCCAATTGTAGCCATGGCATCAATTATTATTTTACTAACCTTAGCTATCCATTCCAATTTAATATTGGTAATTTTTTTCTTAATATTTTAAACCTTACCTTTATAAGGTACTAAATTTTCATCCTTTGTCTAGTAATGGTATGTAACTTGATTGATTATAAGTTGTGAGTCATTATGAACTAGTAAATGTTGTTTGTTGCATTATATTGCTTGAAAATGCCCTATGATGAGTGCTTCATATTCATCCATATTATTAGTACATATAAAAATAATGTAAAAGGACTTAGGAATAGGATACCCTTGCAATGTGATAAAAAATATGCCAATGCTAGAGCCATGTGTTCTGAAGGAATTGTCAAAGTACATTTTCCATTATTTTACCTCAGAAGATGCTTCTATTGAATTCATGATGGATTCACGTGGAAACCCAAATATAAGAGGATAATTATTAAGAAGAGGATCTTCTATAAGCTAATATATAATTACCTATCCCTTAATGTCTTTTTGATTAGCATACTCGATCTCAAATTCACTCAAGAACATGATCCACTTTGCCATACGATCTTGTAAAGCTATTTTAGATAGTAGATACTTGAGTGGATATACTTTGGAAATTATAATAGTCTTATTATTCATTATTTAATGACACAAATTTTAGGATGTGAAGACCATAGATAAACATGATTTCTTGATTAATGTATAATTATGTTCATACACAACCAAAATTTATCTTAGGTAATAGATGGCATGTTGCCTTTTTCATCATGTTGTGAAAAAAGTGCCCTCGAGGCATTTTTATAGGAAGATAGGTAAAGTAGGAATGGATTGTTCATTGTAGTGGTAGTAAAATAGGTAGATTGGTTAGCTATTCTTTGAGATGGTCAAATGTTTTCTATAAATATTCATTCAATGAGAAAGTGATGCCCTTCTTTATCAAATGTGCAAAAGGATGGCATTTATTGACCAATTGTGAAATGAAGCATCTAATTTACTATATGTTGCCCTATAAAGTATGAATTTGCTTCAACGTAGATGGTGGTAGCATACTGGTAATGGCCCAAACCATGGCAAGATCAACTTTAATTCCTCTTCAAGAAATAATAAAGCCTAACAATTTTCTAAAAGTTACACCAAATACACATTTTTTAGGGTTGAGCCTAATTTTATACTCTCAAAGTCTATAAAAAATTCTCAAAATTATGATTGGATGGTCAATTTAGGTTTTATATTTACCCAAGATGTCATCAGTATAGTCCTCAACAATGTCCTACATCATATCATGGAAAATTATTATCATGTCACATTGGTACATTGCTCTTGCATTCTTGAGTCTGAATGACAACACTTGATAACAAAACATTCCCCATGAACTGGTTAATATTGTCTTGTGTTCGTCCTCTAGTACAATTTTGATTTGGTTATATATTAAAAAAACCATCCATAATGGAAAGTAATTCATATCTAGCTATTAAGTCAACAATCATGTTAATGTTTGGTAGAGGAAATTCATCCTTTGGGAAAGCTTTATTAATATCCCAAAAATTAGTACATAGTTTGATACCCTCTAGATTATTATTGACTAATAATATATTATAAATCCATTTTTAATAATCAATCAGTTGAATTCATCTTACATCTAAGAGTTTATCCAACTCTTTCTTGACTAATATAACAATATGAGAATGTATTTTTCTTAGCTTCTACTTAATTGGTTTGGCATCAGGGTGTGCAACAAGATGGTGTACAACCAAGGTAGGGACCAAAATTTGCATATTTCAATAGGTCTATACAAATATATCAATAAATTACATCATAAAGGATATAATAACTTCATGTTCCTCCTCAGTGATGGACGTGCTTAATTTAATCCATTTTGGGTCCTCTAGAGTCCTAGTGTTGACCTCATAAGTGTCATCCACAAGGAATATAGAACCATTTTTTAAAAGAGTTAGAAAATAAGTAAACTAGTTGGAAATATTGTAGTCTTCTAGATTAATTGGTTCTTCAAGTTCTCCAAAATAAGAGGAATCTTAATCTCCTAATGGTGGTAAATGCCATGTTACAAATACCTCTAAGCACTCGTATATGATCTTCTCAAAAGCTTGTCACTCTTCAGTACTAATTTTAGATCCATACATAAACCTTGGACTAGTGGTCTCCTACACTTCATGTAAAGAGGGGTGAACTTCCCCATATAATGGAACCCAAAACAAGTTTTCACCAAGAGACATGCATTTTTATTTACGTTTTCCCTAGTTTGAATGTGCCTCAAAGAGGTTTTCCCTTTTAGACCTCAATGTTTTATTTTGTTTTTATTTTTGGCCAAGGAAGTTCACCTACTCTCCAAAATAGGAATAAATATCCAATCTGATAGATAAACACATTTTTAATCTCATACAAGAATATGATCCCTCAAATCAAGAAAGTCACAAATGGCTTCATCATCCTTAAACTAATTAAATGGCATTGTCGACTCTTATTGGTCCTAGTCTATTAGTTGGTGGTGATAAAGGTGGAAAATTAGGATTAATGGTATATAAAACATAAGGTTTAAAAAAATTAGTGTTAGAAAGGTCATCATAGATTCTATAATTATACCCCATGTCATTATTGGTATTGTCTTCTCTAGTCATTGGCATAAGAACTAAAATAAAGTATGTGGGGTCACCCCTAAGTAGTTTAAATATAATACCATGAGTTCCTTTATACTTGGTCATGAAAATTGGCTCAATTATCACTTGTTCATGTGCCCCTAGTCTTATACCTTCATAATATTAGTTATCCATAATTTGTTTAGGGATAATATACTTGGTGCTTTGGTAACAATCAGCTAGATCATCATTATATAGCCATGAATCATCTTTGGCCAAAGGGTCATATTCTAAGCCAGAGTCTAGTTTGAAAATAATGGGTTGAGTAAGATGATATTTCCCCTTATCATGTGATTCCATGTGAACATTCTTGGTTTTGGGTATCCCATAGGCTTTTGGGTTTTGAGGCAATTTGTCTATATGAAAGGAGTCATGAGTATTGTAATCTCCTATACCTTTGTCATATATGTTAAAATGGTTAGATATCTCTGGTGGAGGTGTAGAATAAGTTAAAGATATGATTTTAGGGTCAATGTAATTATATTTGAGCCCTAATTTAATGGATTTTTCTTTATCATCTTTTCTTCCATCAATTTTAGGCATAAGATTCAGGCCAAATGGTAATTTAACTCATGTACTCTACCTCAAGATGTTTGAAAAAATAGTAATACTGAAGATTAGTTGGTATGATTAATTCCATCCCTAAATGGGGAAACTTAATACATTAGTGTAGCATGGAAGGTATGGCCTTGATTTCATTGAATCTAGGGTCGGCCTAAGAGCGAATTGTATGATAACTCCAATTCTATAACAAGGTAAAAAGTGTCATGGGTCAAATTCCCAATGCCCACTAGAAAAATAATGGTTCCTTATGATTCACATGTTTCATTATCATACAGTTTGATGACAATTATATCTAGATAAAGATCAACCACTATCTATCTAAGATGATTCACTAACTTGAGAGAGATAATGTTTAGGCCTAGACTATTATCTAGAAGGACATGTTTAACTATATGTCTGGTTATATTGGCATCAATGTACAAAGTTTTATTATGCACTGGGCCTAGGGATGACATATCAATTTGAAAAAAAGGGTAAGTTTTTGGCCTAGGGATAAATGTCCTACCATAGATTTAAATTTATCAAGTATAATGTCATTAGGTACAAGGGATTGGCTTAATTATTCATTTAATATGCTCTTTTAAATGTTAGATGTGTGCATCAAATCCATGAAGGATATTTATGCAAATGTCTTTTGTAGCTATTCTATAATGTCATAGGTTTTCTCTTTTGTATTGGTAATTTTCTTGTTTCTTATTCGCATGGATGTTTTTGTGGGTTAATTCATGGAATTAGGCTATTGTCTTTGGATAGTAATTTTGGCTCATCGAGTTGTAATTGTGAAATATCAATCAGGTATGAGGCCTCTATAATCAGATGAAGAGAAAAAAACACCTATAATTAAAATTCTTAAGTGGTGTTGAGCTTGGCTACTAACAAGGTCTAAATAAATATTAATGACATAGGGAGGTTAGTAGGCATTATTAGGCACTAGTCTAGGTTAATTAGTATTTGGTCAAGGGTTAATGGTAATGGAAATAATATGATAGTCTGTGATAGGTCTTAATACATTATTGTATGTATATGCAATGACATGATGGATTCCTTGGTTTTATTGGTCAGTTTGACCTTGGTTTTGACCATTGTGTTGTTATTATTTATAGCATTATTGTTATCTCAGTGGTGTTCTTTGCTAATTGTTGGTTTTATTATTAGTGCTATTTTTGGTGGTGTTGTTGGTGTTTTTGCTATTAATTTTTATGTTGAGGAAAATGGTTTTGATAGATACCTAAGTTATGATTAAAATTAGGGGCATGGTTGTCCCGTTCTATCTCTCCATTCTCAACCATATTCTCAATTAAGTGTCTCAATTGTATGCAATGACATACAGAGTGTCCCTTAATGTGATGGTACTCACAAAATTCATATTATTTTTGCCAATCAAGAAAAGGAATTCTTGTAAGAAAAGGATTTGGCACAAGCCAAATAATCATATTATCTTTAACTAAATTTCAAAATATGAACTCAATGGGTTCTTTGAGATCACTGAATACTCTGGCAATGGGTGGTTTTCTCCTTGGATAAGGTGTTTGTAAATGTGAAGGATTTTGTATAAGGTTTTGTGGAGGTCTAGGTTGAATTAATGGAGGTGATGGTTGTTGAATGGGTAGAGGCAAATGAATAGATAGTGTTTGCATCGTTTAGACATGTCATGATTTAGTGACCCTATTACTGACAACATTATGTTGAAATTATAGGCCTTTGGTATTTCTAAGGTATTAATCTAAGATGGTGTTGAAGTTGGTATGTATATAGGATTATGGTTCTGATTATGACTTTGGTTTTGTTATTGGCCTTGATGCTAGTGTTTTCTTTGGTTCTAGTTGGAAGAAGATAACTTGATAATCCATTTATTGACAAGGGCCTTTTCAATCTATATGCCTTTCTGAATAACTTATTCAAAAGTGTGAGCACATTACAACTCGACATGATAGGGTATCTTATTATGTAGACTTTGGATAAATATTATGTCCAATTATTTGTTTGGTATATTATGAGTGAACCAGCTAGCAAGTGCCTTCCACCATCACAAGTAACCAACAAAGCTTTCATTATTTCTCTATTTTTCCTTAACCAAATTTACCACTATAATCTCATGTTTCAGATTCTATGAGAAATGTTGTATAATTTTTTTAAAATGTTATCAAAGTCTGGCATAGAATTATTTAGTAATTTAAGAAGTCATTCAAAGGCTTGTCTAACTAAACTTCTTGGAAAGGAGACGCAAATATATATCATTATAGGCCACTAGTTGTCAAGAAACAAAGAATTATTTTAAACTATATTTTGTGTCACCTTTTCCCTTATATTTATCAAATTTGAGTGGCTCATAACATAGATGAAAAGGTATTTAGAGTTAATCCATATTGAATGGATACGAGCACATCTCTTCTAATTTGAACTTCTTTGTTTGCTTCCTAGTTTGGAAAGATTGAATTGCATCGTTAGGATAGGAAGTTGGATGGAATGGCCTATTATGGTTGGGGTTGTGTGGTAAAAGGTATATTACCTTGACCTAGCTATGAAGGAATGGCATATTAATAAATGTTCATTTAATTAGTTGGTCGATTAGGAATACATATCTATACATTAATATTATATTATTGGAATAGTATATGTTTTTTTAGTAAACATTTTGGATAGGGTTGGCAACATGGCCTTGATTCATAAATTTTGATTATGGTAGAGGCATTTGGATAGGTGAAATTTACTCATATTGATGGGTTTATATAATAACTTGTCTACTTGTCTAACCCTATTGTATAAAGGGTACTTATTACTAGCTAAATCCCTATTATTGAAAGTGTTACAAGTTAGATCCCTATTATATATGAGGTACCCATTAGGGAGAAGGAAAATATTACCTAATATATAGCTATTATATATTGGAACCTTATTGTTGGGTAAGCACCTTTTGTTTATTGGGAACTTGTTAGAAGTTAGGCATTTGTTATTGACCAACCAACACTCTTTGTTCACCAATAGAAACATGTAATTGATTAGGAAAAAATTGTGATGTTTGTGGTATATTGGTATGTACTTACATTGGTATAATATTAGTTTCCACCCATTGAGATGGTGTAGTCTTCAATACTTATTGAAGAGGAATGTTGGTATATTTTTTGCTAATTTCCCCTATTGTGTGTTTGATGAAGCTATCAGTTGAGGAGTGAGATTTGATTGTTATGTTTGGGAACTAGGTGTACCCCCCTATTATCATAAACCACTTAAGGTATTATCAAGAGGAATCTATTATGTATTGCTTTGACGTATACTAGACCCACTTTAGTTTAAATTGGGATTCACTTACATGTTATCCGCTATGTTTTGTCTGAGGTATTCTATATGAGATTAAGTTTATTCTATCATAATTAGGAAATTGTACATGTATCCTAAAAATTTTATTTAGCTAAAGGGGTCTATGTTTTGATTTACATATCTTGAAGAATTAGTTTGTATCCCTGTTGAAGGAGATAACTCCATGAGTGGCATATATGTTTTATATACCTATTCTACTTGGTCATCTATTAGACCTTTCCCTTTTTTAAGGACATTTAGGCCCTATTTGGGTATTGGTACTAAAGCTTGATTATAACTAGTTGAATCTTGTTCAAACTATTGGTTATGAGGCACATTTCTAAGTGTTATAATCAAGATATATAGACTTTAATGTGGAAAGTTTGTCAAGAATTTAGTTCCTACTTCTACCACCCTAACTAGAATTTCATATTTGTTTTCTAGCAGGTGGTGATCAAAAAATTATGGGTCATAGCTTGTTGGCATGGTTACATAGTAGGGTTTTTGTTGTTGGCTTTGTTCAGTGATAAGTGTTGTTTGAGCAATGTATTATTTTATTTGTTCTTACTCTTGTCTTAGATAAGAAGGTGCCTTAACCAAGTATTGTGCTAGTGGTTCTTTCCCTTATTATACATATGGATTATTTTAAGAAGGATATGGATATGTCTCATATGTTGCATCATCAACATAAGGTTCTTGAACAAAGTGGTTACTAGTGACAAAGTTTTCATAGTCTAGATTGTACATGGTCCCACTACGTATATCATGAGGTATGTTAGGATATATGACTAGGTCTCTCAAAAAATCTCAAATGTGGAAAAAAAATGAGTTATAAGGTAAAAAACTTTTAGCTCTTAAAAATAGGTCTAAAGGTGAAATGTCTATTCTAGGTCTAAGGAAAAGGTAAAATAAAAACGTGAAACTAGTTTTTAGCAAAGTATTTGGGCAAGGTAAAACAATATTGATCTACGTATAAATAATGAACTGGAAAGGTGCTAGGTCCTTAGTCAAATTTCAAAAAGTTTGACTTCTAAACTAGGTATAAAATGTGAAAAATAATTTTAGGTCTTTAGTCATAAGTCAAAAAGCTAGACTTGGAAACAAGATTGTTTAAACAAGAACTTGAAATCAGTCTAAATATAAGGAAATTGGTTTAGAAAAACTCAGTAATTCACTTAGAAATCAATCTAATTATAAGTTAATTGGATTATAAAAAATTGGTAATTAGATCCAAAAAAATTGGTAATTAGCACCAAAAAACTTAGTAATTAGCTCACCAAAAACTCCTGGCAAATGAAACTAAGAGATTTTTTAACTTGGCACGAAGGACTTTAATAAGATGCATGGAAAAAAAACACCCCTAAGTCTAGGAAAAGTTATATAAACCAAATTAGAAATCAATCCAAGTTTCATAATCCAAATGTAAAAAATAAACAATTGAAGCCTAAATTAGACAAGGCTTTGACGTAGACCTAATTAGTTTAGGATCAAAACTTCAAAAGATTGAATTTCAAATTTAGTGTAAAAGACTCAAATTTTTTAAAGGTTAATAAGATAGACTCAAATGACCATCATAACCATGAATTTTGGAAACAAAGGTATGAATGGTTTCAAACTTGGTTTCAAACAAGGAAAGTGTTTTGGAATAAAATTGGTAGCGTAACCATGCTTCTTTGAATATATGGTATAAAGTGATTTTTGGAAAACTCCAAGGCAAATGTTTGAAACAAATTAGTAGTGTAACACCTCTTGGTTAAAATTTATGTGTAACACATGAAGTTTTGACTAATTTTTACTTTTTCACAAAAACAATTTAGACCCAAAAATACATGCTATTAAAAGAAAATAGAAAAAGCACCTAAGTGCACGTCCTATCCCTAAAATCGATAAGGTGTGCATAGCTTTCTACCAAAGTTTCCACTAATATACCATTTCTTAAAAGGAATTAACTATTAATACAAAAATTAAAGGGCACATGTAGGTAGATTTTTTAGTCCTTCTATCTCTTGATAATTTTTACGTATCCCAAACTTAGAGTGAAAAGCACTCAAGATTTGGCAAGAAATTTTGTGTTAAAGTGGGGTTGATATAAAATATATATATTTTTAAATGATATAAATGGTCCCAAGTGTGTCTATCACAAGGGAACATCATGTCAATTAGATTTAAACTTTATAACTTTCTATGAAAAGGTATATTCCTTTTCACAATTACTTCAACCATGTACTACTTAGTAAAGTATGATGTTTAGCATGAACTAATCTAGGTTTTAGTTAGAATTATCAAGATATCCACTCATCCACTATTCAATTCTAGTATAAAATACCTAATTTATATACCCCATCATAAAGTGGGGTTAGAATGATGTTTGGATATGAAACCCTACATCAATACACCCCTAAATAACTTGTGAGGAGGTGATGAACTCCCACTCATAAGCCAATATAGAAATTTGGAAGAACTTTAGGGTCATTTATAGGTCACCCAAGTCACTCAAAACTTGGGGAAAGCATACAAAACTTTTATTTCATTCTAGATTCAAAAAATAAGGCAAGAAACAAGGCACTTTTAATCACCTGAGTTCCCTAAAGGGGGTGAGGGGAGAGCATACACATGAAGTTTATTTTTCAAAAAGAATTTAATCTAAGAAATTGAAACTAATTAATAGAAAATAAACAAATAGAAAATTTAAATATCTTAAGATCTATAATGTAAGGTGGATGTTCATTTTAAAGCACCAAATAAGATGTGAATGAAATTTTATCCCCTTGTCTTTTTTGTTTACTCTTGTAAATTTGAAATATAATAGTAACGTTTATTAGGTAAATTTTAAGCACTAAAACATAAGTGTATATGAAATTTTGAAGTGTTTAGACCTCCCTTTATTCACTTAGTATCCTAAAAAAAATTTAGTGGGTTCACTTGTTCTTATGCAACAGAGTTAACTAAAAAACTTCTACTTTAAAAGTATGGGGTTTGTTATATAGAGCAAAGTCATTGATTCCTCAATAAAGTAAATTCATTGATTTACCAACATAGAAAAATCATTATTTTCCTATGGAATAACATAGGTAGAATTTTTTTTTGGTGAATTCACCATTAGATAGGAATGAATTTTCCATTTATGTTAGTCAAAGTCACTGATTAGGGTAAAAAATAGAATCAATTCACCGAAATCATGAGTAAAATTACCTACTAAAGCGATCAAAATACAAGATCAAGGTCATTATTTTCATTCATCAATCTCATAATTTCCATAGAGGATAATTAAACACATATTAATGTCATCGATTTCATAATATATTAATGTAACCATTTCCTTTGAAGTCACTGATGAGAAGTCACCATTTTTTTCAAAATAAACAATCATAATACAGAGGATAAAATAGGCAAAGTCATCATTTAGTAGGGTAAAGACATTGATTAGTGACTAAATAAAATGATGTGAAATTTGATCATAAAAACAAAAAAATTGAATGTTTGAGTGACATTTTTAAGAATTTTTAAGCTCCTGCATCACTCATTTGGTCAATGTGAGATGCATGGTCCCACTAGGCATGCCATTATGTAATGTTGGGAATTTGAAGAGCCAAAATATTGTTAGTTTATTATTAGTGAATTGAAAGAAAATTAAAATTAAATAATGCAATGGAAACTAAACCAATCTTTCCTAAATACTTGGTTGAGATTAACACAATGAACAAAACTACAAATATAAGATAAAAACATAAAACTATGATACCTCCCTTGTCAAAACTAGTGCTCATTTGTTGGCATAAAGGATGTTCTTGCTTGGCTTGTGGGTAATAGAGACTTTGATCAATGAAATTTAATACTTTGGAAGCACTTTTTTAATACTATATGTGGTTTTTATTTTCTTTGGTTTAGCATGTGAAGCTTCTTGAATCAATTTGGCATTATAACATTTCTTGACAGGCTTCTTGAAGGTATTTCTATAGAATAACCTTACAAAATCTTATTAGAAGAGAGTGAGGGTGGTTATATTTATAGGTATTAAAAATAACTATAAATCTAGTGAATTTAGGTTTAGTTTTAACCTTGGTTGAGTCTAAAGTAACATTGGTCAAGTTTAGATTAACCCTAGGTTGGCTCAAAGTAATTATGAAGGCTTCACAACTTATATAAGATATTTATTAGCCATGAAAACTCATAGAATATATTAAGGTTGTGACTCATATTTTATTGAATTTTATGAATTAATAAAATATATTATTAATTACCTTGACTTTGACCTCATCTTTATTGAAAAAATATTTTTTAGAAAATGTAATTCCCTAATTGAACTTGGAATTTTTACTTAAGTAGCTAATTGAATTTTTATTTTTAATTAATATTTCTTAGGGTTTTTGGCATTTATGAATTGTTTTAGTTTTTTCAATTAATAGAGCAAAAGCCCAAGAATGTCAATTTTATATGTTACAATTTGACTTGGGTTGAATCCAAGCTAGGTTATCATTGTGTATAAGGTAGCACCCCAAATAAGGAAGCATCAACATGATTATGGGTTGTTATATACCTTACCTAGATGAATTTGGGAAATATGGGTGATTTTTAGGATTAAATTATGTTGTTTTATAGAAATTGGTTTAATACCTGGTTTAGACATGAAAATGACCAAAAATGAGTGTCTACAGGAACTAATGTATTTTGGTAAATTACTAAAAATAGTAGAGTGCAATGAAAAGTAAATTGTTAGCTAGAAAATAGTGTTTTTAGATGAATCAAATATGGAGACTTATTGTGTAGGGGGATATGGTGACTAGAAATAGGATTCAATAGCTATATTTGTGCCTAGACAATAGCACCATGGGTAGGGCACTAGAGGGTTGGCACTCTTGTCCACTCTACCAGTGCTCATGTCCACTTATAATGAGGAAATTACATTTTTTGGGTTCCATATGTCTTCATATGTAGAGAATGTATATGGTGCAATAGGTTTTGATTACTTGTAAAGACCACTGTATGACTAATTTTCCTTCAAAACCCTAGTTCTTTGACATGTGAATACCAATTTAAATGAGGAAAAGGGGTCATTGTTTTAAAATGGGAAAGGCCTAAACACCCCATGTTTTTAGTTTTGCCTACATACTAATACTTTGAAAAGGGATCAAACTTCATGTATTTATCCCATATTAAGGTGGTGTGTGAATAACTAGTGCAGTATGTTATATGTTGGTGAAATACTTATGTGATTAAGTTCCTTAACCATGACTTGTGACTAAGAGTATGTAAACAAACTTGAGTTTTGGGCTACTTGGGATATATTCAATTAGGATTGGGAGAAATAGGTACTTTATTTTTAATGTGTAATTATGATTTTGGTGATATTCAATGTGGAAGCCTCTTGTGTGAAAAATGGTTTGAAATGTTTTTAAATAGTCATATCCTAGAAATTCCTTCTAATGGTCTCTTAGGGACATAGGCTAACCTTTCCATAACTTTTGATTTTGTAAATTAATCATTATTTGGTAGGAGGATAAGAGAGGGTTCACTAAAACTAGAGCAATGTGTTATAGTCCCCTAGGTCACTATAGTCAAATGGGTGATTTGATAATGTTGAGTGTTAGGCAAGGCCTAAAATATGTCTAAGTCTAGTAATAATATAGATAAGTATAGTAAGGGTCATTTATCAGCTTAGAAGAGTGTGCAAGGTGGTAAAAAGTGATAAAAAGGGGATTTAAGATAGATAAGTGTGTAAAATAGTGGTCACAAGTACATGGTTTTAGCTTAAGTGTTAATTTATGTGTCTACATTTTTCTCCATTTTATTGTCTTAATGCTAAAAAAAATTACTAGAGTAAAAATAAAAAAGTGTATACTTAAACTTAATTGTGAAGAGGAGTCTTGGATGTAGGACACAATGTTTAACTATGCTCCATTCCATATATGAAATGAAACATATATAATATCAATCATTACTTAAGATTAATATCAAAATTAAAGTCAAGAAAGTATAAAGTGACAAGGAATGAATACACATGATTAGATACATGAACCATTATACATTCCTGGTGAAATAATTAGTTACTATAGCGAGTTGTACCCTTGGAGTTTTCATTGACATTGAATATATTATATTGGATTGTGTATGCCAAATTACTCATCATGGGTGAGTTTGATTAATAACTCAAGTTGTGCTTGAATCCATCATCACATAGTTAAAATATTGAAGTATTTTGGAACCCATGTATGAATCCCAATAGATATTTTTGGTGTTAAAAATAGTGTAAATAACAAACCAACCATTATAGGTAGAATAAGGTTCAATTATAGTGAAAAACTAGTGAAAATATTGAGTATAATCTAATTATGGTAAATATATCATGGAAAATGACAATAGCTATACATTACATCTACAAAATTAGTTCAAATCTAAGTAATGAGAAAACATTGTGCCATGCACATACCCCCAAATAATATATGGTACATATATATTCTAGGACTAAGTAAAATAAATGTGAATTATAGGAAAACCTATGTGTTAACTATGCCAAAATTAGATACCATGGGTGAGGAAAATTCAAAACATTACTTTTAGTCTTACCTAAAATTGTTAATGATCTTTTGATAGGTTTTATCTTAGAATATAGGTCATACCTTTTTATAGAAAGGTGTCTTATCAAGTGTTTAGTCATATTAAGTTTTATTTAAAGGATTAAGAGAGTGAATCAATACCCCTAGTCGTGTCATCAATACCCTCCATGAAGGTCTTGTTTAAGTGTTTGTAAAAGTTAAGGTATCTTAGAAAAGTTTAAGGTTACATTGAAAAGGTTAAGATATGTTGATTCATGGTGAAGTACTGGTGTATTGACATATAACTTGACATGATGTCTTATGATATATGAGAGATTCTAGAGACAATGCATGATAATATGGAAACATTTAATTCATGTTTTGTAAAGGTTAAGGTAGTTTTTTAGAAATTAATTAATTTTTATTTTTGAAAATTAGAAGGATAAAGTGAATTTTGAGGTCTCTAACATTTTTCCAAGCTATTTCAGGTTTTTTTAATTCCTTACACATGTTCATACAAGTTATTTTCAATGAAAAATAAGTGTTGGGACCTCCAAAGATCAAAAAAGTGAAATATAACATATAAATACACTTGCCAAGGGATTATAAAGCAACTTTTCAACATGGAAATAGTCATTTTAGGTCATAAATGGATAGTGTCATGTCCATCTGATGTTTTTAAGGTAAAATAATTCTTTTGGAAGAAATTTTAGGTCCAAATAAAACAAAAAATGACTCATCTCCTCCATCGAGCTCCTTGTAAACTAGTGAAGGCTATTTCCAAGTTCTTAGTTCATGAAGATGAAAGATAATTGGATATAATGATCTTGGGTGTGAATAGGGTACATATTTAATTTAAATTATATGCATTATTTATAGGTTTCTATGGATATTGTTTATGAATAATCATTAATAAAATAATCATCCTAAAACCCTCATAAAACCTCATAGGAAAGGTTTTTATTATCTCAATGATTTTATAGTTTAGCAGATGAAAATGGATGGTTTTTAAAGATATTATATGGTATTAATATTCCTCTCACATCCTATTTTATCATAAATTTCATGTGTGAGCAACCAATGTAGTAAAAAGTGTTGTGTTTTATTATTTTTGAAGGTGATAAGCATAGTTTTTAAAGTTATGACATCCTTGAGCAAGGAATAAGTTATGTTTGAAATGAAAAAATTATAATAAAATAAAATAATCATAATTTATTATCCTTATCTATCCTAAAAGTATTAATAGGTTTAAATTTCAATGAGATTAGCAAAACATGTTGACTGTGCATAAAACTACCTATAGGTGGCTATTAAAAGGTACATAAAAAAGGAATATCCATGGTGTTGGAGTGAATATTTGAGACATAAATTTATTAAGAGACATTTTTAATTTTTTATAAGTGGTTATTACACTAAATAAGTGATCCAATCCATCCAAGTGGTGTTTTAATCAAGACCTTGTGGTAGGAGGTTTTATACCTATTGAATCTAAAAGGAGTAATGTTGCTTCTAGGTTTTATTCATTAAGAGACCAATAGGAAAATTGGTTTATTTTTTATATTATTTAAATATATATATTTAATAAACATATATAATTTTTATATATTCACTCCATGTATATCTCTAAAAGAGGATTGAAATTAGTAGTCCATCAATCACATTAATTTGAATACCCTCACGAGATTTTAAGTATGAAAAAGTAGGTAACAGGATGAGGAAAGAAATAATATTGATAATGATTACCTATTTCAATAAAAATTTAACTAAAATATCCCATAAAATACTCTCAATCAAACACTCAATGCATATACAGTCTAAATGTGCACCTACAGCCTTCCAAGAAAAAAGTGATAGTTGCATGAGCAAACATCAAGGAGGTTTTAAGAGATAGTACAGGTAAAATTTACATTAGAGTAATTTATGGTATGGATATAAAACTCTAAAATGTAATAAATTAATATACCAAACTCCTAATACCATCCGTGAGGTGAACTAGTAGGTCATAGACCTAAGGAACATCAATTTAGTGTTTACAAACAAAACTAGGTGTTTAGAGGCATTTGAGAGACTTTAGAGAGTTTTTAGATCTTAAAAAATAGTATAAAATATCAAGGATAATAATTAAAAAAATTTAATAACCAATAAACATTTCATTAAAGGATTAAACTAAGGTGAATGTAGACCTACAGGTCTGCAGACCCATATATCCACATTCTCAATGAAGAGAAAAAAACCTTACATCAAATATGAGGTTTGAAGAGTATATAAAGTGTTAAAACCATGATGATATGTTGAAAATGTCTATGGATGGTATAAAATTACAATAATTAAAATACAAAACTTTTCTTGAACCTTAACCAACATCAAACCCAAAGAAGATAAACATGCCTCCTAAAGAACTATAATCATGTTTTCAATAATCCAAGAGAATATGCAATGAGTTGTATTATAAATATGGTTTAAATTTATTTTTAGGAGTTTTTAATTCATTATAATAATTTTAATATTTTTATAATATTTAGAGAGTGATTTAAAATAACAAAGAGTACCTACATCCCACTTGACAATCCAAAATACACATAAAATTATGAAAAGTGGCATGTTAGAGAGTCTTAAAGATTGATCAAGGACAAATTATTATTGGAAGATCTAAAGAGAGTTGGAAAAAACATTAAAAAAATCTTGGTTTTATTTTAAGTCCCATAAAACTTAAAAATTTCCTTTTTCTTTTCTCTCAACCTACTCAGGCCTGTGTGTAGACCAACCTAGGGCTAAAATTTTACAATTTGCATAACTCAAGTTCCAACCCATGAAATTTCATGAAATTTTTTCATCTGAAATTATTTAATTTAAATTAAAATAATTTTTTATTTTTTTATTTTTAATGTATGGATCATATGGTCTATAGTACTATAGGCTTGTTTTAGGCCTAATTAATACTAATTGGGAAAGATGGGTGTTGGGTTAGTAGGTTTGAATTGGGAGTTGACTCCTAAAATTTTGGGT
Source organism: Torreya grandis (assembly GCA_037957365.1). Taxonomy (NCBI): domain Eukaryota; kingdom Viridiplantae; phylum Streptophyta; class Pinopsida; order Cupressales; family Taxaceae; genus Torreya; species Torreya grandis. The sequence continues at coordinate 6,447,449 of JARHVA010000237.1, forward strand.
GAAGATATAATGGGATAAATGGTATTAAAATATACTTTTATTTTTCTTATAAGTGTTGTTAATATTTCAAACCTTGGATTTTTGTGTCAAAATAAGGCTATAAAGAATAGGCCTCCCTAGAGAATAAGTGTGAGAATTTTTATAGATAAAGTTTTCAAAATAATGAGGTATACTCTAGCCTCCTTCAATTTTATGTAACATGGAAACATATCTCAAGTTTTGGATGACCTATGGGAGAGATGAGTCTCTATATTAAAGAGTTAGCTCTCTTGCACTACACCTATAACTAACCACTAATCTACTTGATTTGAAGGAAAATGGGTAGAAGGAGATTAAAACTAAATTAAGATACGTGATGCACCAATATGTATCCCACAAACCTATCAGAACTTGCACTATGATAGATAATTCACAAAACAAATCTTAACACACAAGGTTATCCTAACAAAAGTGTTTCAATATGAAGGTTGAATGCAATGTGTTTCTCAAGGTAGATGATTATTAGGTCTGATCATAGAAACTAATAGACTTTTTTACAAATAAAAAGACACAAAAAACCCATTTACATTTCATATACCTTTTATAATTTATATTACTTACAACAACCATGAAAGAGTGAGATGAACACAAGGAAATATGACCTCCATTTGCTATTCACTATGAACTACTTCACACACTTAAGCAAGAATTTGAGAACTCAAAAATAGTTTGGAACCTTTTATTCTAATTAAAAATCATTATTCATTTTATCAAGGATTCATCATACCAAATGTGTATATCTTATGAGGCCAAAAATGGTTGCTTATATAGAGAATTAGGAAGAGAGAGAGAGAGGGGCATGAAAGGAGAAGATTGAAAAGTATCCACGTGAGAGTTAAAAATAAGGATGTCTTATTGAAAATATAAAAAATATTCCAAATCCATGTTTCTCACTTCTTAATATGTTCTAATCCTCTAATTGGTGTAGAAGTTATAACTTAGCTTGACACCTTGATCATCTTCTTTAAAATTGCCCTTTATTTCATAAGAAGAGTGAAAATGGGCTTGTAAATTATAAATTAAACATAAATTAATTCATATATTATCATTTTAAACTTATCATGCATTAATAAACTCCTCTCATCTGACATTTCATCATTCATATGCCTAGGTATCTTGAAACTCCTCATTTCCCATACCTAACTTGGTCCAAGTGGCTCAAAATTTGATTTCATCTTATCCAAGTCACTCTATCTCCATGTGTGGACATAAAATATATTATCATACTTTAAAAAATTCATTTTGGCTCTTTTAAGAACTCCTAAGACTTTTATTTTCTCCTCAAGCTCTTATTAGGCCTATTTTCCTTGTAGCCCTAAAATCATGTAAACCTCCTAGTGTATAATAATTCACAAAAGGTAATAATAAACCAAAGGAATATTTGAAAACCTAGTATGTATTTACAAATCCATGCCAATTTTTAAGTCAAGACTCTATGTGGAAGTTCCCTTATTTGCCTTTCTCTCTCCTTAATTAGGCCTTAATTAGGCCTCCTTGCTTAGAACCCCATTTTTCTACTCCAGACCTCTCCCACATCTGTGAAATAACCCAAAATAATTTGAATAAATTTACCTAGGATATCACCAATCTCCATTTCAAATTTGATTCCTTTAGACCTTATTAAAGTGTGAGAACCATTAAATGGCCTTACAACCTAGTCTCATTTTAGACCTATTTAAAAGAGCTTTGTTTGACCACTTCCAAATTCTCTTATGCATAATTTTTTGATTGAAAGGATTAAATATATATTATTTGAATTTATCCAGTGGTTTTAAAGTTCTTATTTCCTTAAAACCCCTATAAAAAACCAAAAATCATGCAAAATAATGCATTTATTACATTCTATAAAACTACAAGTATAGATAAAATACTCATGTATAATCTACTTAGAGTCCTAAAAAACATTCAAGATGTTTAAAACATAAAATAGGTCATTTCATGTGATTTAAAATTCCATTTTTCTTGACCAGACACTATTAGGGTTTTAGGAGGGTTTAGAATGCCTTAGGTTCTTAAGAATTTTTCATAAATAATAGATCCTCTTTATCTCTCATAATGACATAATATTTTATTTATGGGACCCATCCATCACCTCAAAAAACCAATAGATCCCATGAAAAAAATTAAATTTCTAAGTGTGGGAAGGTGACTCTTGATTTGCAAGAAAGCTATTAGAGAGGGGTCTAAGCTCTTAACATTTGTTCATATAGGTCAGAGACCTAATCAAACAATTAATGACAAAAGAATGAATTATGTGGGCATTGATACTATTGATAATGTGTTATAAGGTATGCATGGATTTGTCATTGATTTCATGAAAGTGTCATTGATGTCATTCTAAGTTGTCTTAGTCATTGCATGAATTTGAGTTCATGAGCCATGTATTTAAGAGACCTAGTGAGAATGCATAGGCTTGGTAGCATGATGAGATGAGCATTATGAGGATTTTTAGAATAATATATTAGTATGTGATCTTGGTATAAGGTTTTATGACACAAGGATGAGGTATTGAGAGCAATTTAATAAGTTTCAAATTGTGTTTAAGGTCTAAGTATGATTGGTAATTCAAGGCCTAATGAGAAAAGAGATCTAATGTGGCCTAATGAGGGGTCAAGTTCAATTCATAAGGTGCCAAATCTCATAATATAATTTTCATAGGTGATATAGGTTATTTCAAGTTTGTTTACCAAGTTTGAGGACAAATCCTGAAGGAGAAAGCATAAAAATTGGTGTTGAAGTTTTCTGTGTACACAAAATGAGGTGTTATAGACCCGAGAAAGATTTTATTTTGATTTTTGGCATGTGAAACCTTTGCATGAAGATACAATAAGTTCATGGTAATTTTTGGATGGACCAAGACTGAAGTTCCTATCATTTTTTTTTGGGTTTAGGGCCTAAACTTTATGAATGATTTTTAATAATGGAAGATAATCTAAACCCTCTCTAAAACCCCAATAGTGACCCAATATAAAATATTTTATTGTAAATGGATTATAATGGTTTGTTTGACCTATAATTATTATTTTAGTTTATACTAAACTCTCCTAGGTACATCCAAGTGGTATTGGTCTATTAGAAGAGTGAGTGGAAGCTACAAGAAACCCCTTATTTCTTAGATTTTTATTGTAACAAGTAGGGTTGACCAGGTCAAATAATTAAAATTATTTGAGGATTATGTTTGGGAATTTTAATTTTTTCCCATGTAATTTTATGACTAGGTTTTAGAACTTAAATATGGTAAACTAGTCATGGAAGATGGCCTATCACTAAAATGGCCTAATGAGGAAGACAGTGAGAAAACTAGGCTGAAGTGAGAATGCGATTAGGGATGGGTTTTAGTGGATTAGGTATGTATACAAATTCATGAGGTTATTTTTCAATACATATATCACATATACCCTTTGAACATAAGTTTTTAAGATGTTCATATATAAGCAAAAAAATTCTCTCAAAGTGACCTGTCTAACATAGTGAGGTTTGTGTAGGGTGAAGGCATGAGATTAGTCTTTAAGACCAATATTGATATTTAAACTTGTAATATATATATATATATATATATATATATATATATATATATATATATTATAATTATTATTAAGGATATTATAAAACCATTTTAAATATCATAAAAATTTTCACATAGGTGTTCTAAGTCTTAGTTTCCATGACTATGTTTTTGGAGCTACATGCAATTTTCTGTATATGAGTGAGATTGATGTTCCTAAGTCATTTTACATAGATTTGAAGAATAAAATTCATATTAATTTGTTATATATGTATCATAGGCTAATTTTAATACATTTTTATTCATGATAAATTCCTATGAAGGTGTAAAAAGTCAAAGGTTCTTGATTGGTTCTTGAAGCCTATTTGTAAATTTGAGTGAGCATATTGAAATGATCAAGTTGAGGTATTTTGACTTATATGGTGAAATATGATGGAATTGGTGTTTAACATGAGTTCATATATTTTTTATCAATTTGATTTATTTATATGGTTATATTTCAAATTTAAGTGTTTGCTTGAGATATTCAAGACCAACTTTTTGGTAGTGAGAAGACCTTATTACGAGTAGACCTAATGGTGTGGCTCAAGGAGTGAAATGAGATAAATGGATTTTGACACATAAAATTATATTTTAAAGGGTATAATTTAATAATTTTTAAAATGTTTCATCCATTTTTTTAGGCTCATTATGTTCTAAGGTGGTCAAGGTGAAATGTATGCTTTGAGAAGGCCTAATTGCATTAGGTCTCTATTAGGCCTAATGATGGTTTTGGTCCTTATGGGTGTTGACAAAATTATGTTTTGGTTTTTTATATTATGATTTTTTTTTAATATATATTCCTATAGTGATACAATTATGGATAGGTTTCTATCTTACCAATATGGGTGAGATCAAGAGTCAAGTAAAAAAAAAAGGTCTAATAAGCCTATTTTGACTAGTTAGTATATTGAATATATGAATGAATGATATAGAGGTTTAAAAATAGGTATAGGGTTTTAATAAAATAATAAAGGTGCGTTTAATATTTCATTAATATCTAAAAATAATTATAAATATGATGATCAAGGTCATTGACCCAATTCCACCAAAAAGTGGGTTAGTTGAACAAAGAGGCCTAATAGGTTGTTTGAGAGAGATATAAGAGTGAGAAGAGAACAATAAGGTGGTCATAATAATTTTATTGAGAAAAATGTGTCAAAATTTGATAATATGTTCTATTTAATTGAGTTTTTATTATGTTATGCAGGGGGTTGGTGCCTCTTTGCAAGTTGGTGCTTGCTAAAGGACTAGTTGAGTTGGTGCTTAACTAGTGAGGGGTTGGTGTTCCTTATGGGTTTGGTGTCTCAATAAATTTTGACTCATTTATTATATTATTTTATTTTGATCTATGTTTTTTTTGGTTTTATCCCACATTAGGGTTTCCCACATATATCTTCCGTTCATGTGTTATGTTTTCACTTCATGCGCATATAAATGGTTAATTATGCATTGTTATATCTCTATATTTTTTTGAAAGATTATATGAATAATATATGGAATTAAAATAAATAAAATTACACTAATTAAAACCCCACTTTTTGGTTTTGATTTCAATAATTGGTATCAAAATAAGGTCCCTTATGCAGGCATAATAGTCCAAGGGAGATCTTTGGAGTACAGGTATGGATTTTGGTAATGAAAGTGTTTATTATGATTGTAATGCGGATCTATCTAGAATATTTTTTTAAAAATGTGAATGTTTTTCAAAAGAGAAGAGTCATATGGAATAATTCACCCATACTAAAAGGAAAGTAAGTACATTAAATGCACAAGTTGAGAAAGATGCAATGAAGATAAATACATATCAAAAATTTGAGGAGATTACTAGACAGCTTAATAATATTTTATATATTCAAAGGTCCTTTCATTATATGATAGGGCTTGGTTTGAAAAAAAAAGGAGCCCAAGGAGAGTCAGTTTACAAAAGGTAGTGATCTATTAATTAGTGATAAAGCTAGTAGAATAAGGACCTATGCAGAAGTGGTCAAGTTTGAATTCAATCATCAACAAGCCAAGAAGGGTTTTATTATGTCAAAAGATATCAAAAAATGTGGTGTATCATCTAATAATCATCAAAATACAAATAATTTTAAATAATAAAAGTATGTGGATCATTTATTTGGTTATTATTTCTCTTATGGTCAATTTGGGCATATAACTATTGACTGTAGATGTGTTGATGATTATAAATATACCACAGGTGATTTCTATGTTTAAAGAACACTTCTCATTTTAGAATTATAAGAATTTAGAGCATGATTTGTATGTATTTGGTAGTTTATAGTGTCTGTGGTGAAATAGAGTTAGAGCAAAGTAGACTATTCCACAATATTTGTATTATTTGGTGGTTGGGAGTCAACTTGGCCTATCTTTGTAAATCCTTATTGGTACTTAGTATATTTCAATTCTAATATAAGAAAATACCTAAGTTACACTAATTTAAATGGATATTGATAATGAAATCTAAGCTATAGTGAATTAGTTAGAAAAAAGGATTAAAAGAGAAGAGTAAGGGAGAAAGGGAATAAATGTGATTTTTGATCTTTATCTCAAACACCATGACAAATTTTCATTTAAATGAACATGCATTTAAACCATTATGTAATGTAAAATAGCTGATGCACAATTTTCACCACAAACTAGGCAAACTTCTGAGGGTAAATTGGAAATATAAGAAAGAACCAAGTATACTTTGATGTTTTTCTACTACACCTAGATAGCTAATGCACATCTTTGATGTAGAACAAATTAAAGTGAAAAACTTATGATCATTTCAACTAATCTAGTATATAACATATTAGTAACCTTTTAATAAGAATACAATTTAGAATATAAAGAAACAATTCAAATTCAATATCTAGATAAGTAATTGAGAGAAAAGCTAACAACTATAAACACAATGAGATGGATAATCTTTGCATAATTCCTTAGATATATTTATTGATATAAGTATACAATTTTTGCTCAAAAATATCTCCCTTAAAAAATGGTAACACTTCCTATTTATAAAAAGCATATGTAGTGTACCAATCAGTCTATTCATATAGGTGTACAAAGGTAAGGATAATTGTCCTTATATGTCCTATGATACACATTCTTTTCTAAATCATATTGACCTAGAGGCAAATATGCTAATAGACTAGCATATGCCTTTACAATGGAATATTCTATTTTAAAAGTGTTACAAAACTTTGAAAAATAGAATAAGCTTAATTTGAAGGTGGAGTCCCTAATTTTTGTTGAAGAGTGTCTTTAGCCTTAGTGTGTTATTCGTTGATCAAGTTTAAATATACTGCAGGCTTCATCAAACACCCATTCTTATGATATATTAGTTCATTGATCTCTTTGTCATTTCTCAATATGGCCTCTTTGTTACTCTGAGATTCTACAATTTGTTTCACTGAATTAAGGATAATATCCATGATTCTATGGTTCTCATTACTAGATTGGCCCTAGATTTTACCCCTTATTTCTTGGATGGTGGCAATGGCTCTTTTCTTAAACTCCTCATCATCAATCAATCCCATAGTAGTGGGTTGTAAAATATCTATCAGCATAGTTCCCAGGAGTTTCTCAATATTGCTTATCAAAGCTTTATCTTCTTTAACAAGCTCATTGACATTATTGTGCCATGCACTCAAGTTTTGCACCTTATCAACAATAATGCCTAGGATTGCATTCAAATGTCCCAAACTAATAGTCCTATAGCTATGGATCTATCTTCTCACCTTCATATTGATTATCTCATCAATTTGGTTTTCTAAAGCCTACCATTGGATAACCAAGTCTTTAGCATATTGAGCTTATTATGTTAGTTTATTATGTCTAAGATTCATACCCTTCAAGGCCTCAAACATGTAAAAAAATGACACACAACATTTTAATCACATCTTCAGGGGTTGAGAGGAGGGCCTAGGCCTCAAGGTTCTAACTCTCCATCCTCAAGTTAGAAATTTGTTGCTTCAATCCCCTAATTCTTGCCATTGCATGTGTTGACTGGGATCCAACCAAGCACTCCACATACTCTTGATCGTTGGGATGCTCTCCCAATGTTTGTCCTTCTACTGGAGTTAGGCCTATGAAAGGTTCCACCCTTTTAAAGGTGAATTATTATATACCCACCATAGCTTTCTTGGTGGTGATCTTTTCTATCCTTATGGTATCTAGATTGGCGTGAACTATAGTGGTAGGCTCAGCCAATTGGGTTGTCTCAAGAAATTGAAATTTGGTGCTACTGGATTCTCTTGGAGCATCCATTCTCTTACCTCTATCCCATTTTTCCTCCATTATTCTCCTTTCTACTTGTTCCTTCATAATATCCCTTATCCATGGATTAATATTATCAGGCACATCTACATCAACCCATGTGATGGCCCATGAGTGGGAGAGAGATGGTATTTTTTTATAATTTTCCATAGATGAACTAATTAGGATTGACTAGTCCATGAATTTTAAATTCATCACTAAATAGGTTGACCTCACTAGTGGGATGGGTGAATGTCAATCTGGGCCTATTCCTTGGTCTCGTAGGGACCAATGCCAAATCTACCCGTCTCTTCTCCTAAGATCCCACTAGGATAATTTATGTTCTTGTTGCCTCCTCTAAAGGGTCCTCTTCTCCATTTGAACCATAGGATTTTTCATGTTCTTTTAGGGCACCTTCAAGTGTTTCTTCAGGTTCTAAGGCTATCATGTTAGTATACTAGACTGGGGAAGGTGGCCTTTGGGGTAGTGCTATAGATGAGGACCCTTTCCTAGGTTTTTCTTCTAATCTAACTCCTATAACATTCTCTTTTCCCTTATCCTATCCATCATGGGCTTATTTAACCTATTCTTTTGGCTAGGGTTACTATACCTGAAGTTGCCCATGGGCCATTCTAGAGGGTCTAGAAAACAAATGATGTTACAGAGGGTTCATTTTCCATACTTCCCTAGAAGGCTTGTTGTCCCTGACCAATCTGTGCTCTAACTTAATGTTGTGGCCTTGGATTCTATCTGATGCCTCTTCATAATTCTTGGCTCTGATGTATATGGTGTCATGGACATCGAGTTGATGTGCATAATCAATCTTTATATTTTTGTCTCTTATATGTTCTCCCACTTTTCCCCTCAGATCCCACATTTAGAGATCATCAAGATAAAATTCAAATGAATTCCTATGTGTAACCATAACCTATACTTGCTTCTAGTCCTTTATTATGACTCTCCCAATGTCTAAGGGGAAGGGGTGAAACATAACTTTCCTCTTCCCTTTAAAGGCTTTATCAACTCCATGGATAAGCTATGAGATAATTTCCTACTCTGCAATCTTGTTTAAGAAGTTCATTGGTAATATATATGGTTGGGACATGATGTCATCTATCCTAATGATAATGTAATCAAGATAGATCCATATATCCCCTATAATTTCAACATATATCTTGACAAGGGGGTGGAATCTAGGTATGGGGACACTAGTGATGGCATCCACTATAGCAGGGTAAACACAGTCATAATGACTTACATGTGGTTCATGTACTTGAAGATATGGAGCTAGGAGTAGTAGTGGGAAATGGTAGTTTTGCCATTGGTGGACTAGTTCTTAATGCTGAGGAAGGTAGTTAAAGCAAGAAGGGCATCAATTAGGTAGGATATCATGTAGAATTTCTTGGAGGTCTTCCTCTTGATGGATATGAATTTCTTTTCCAAGAAGGTGCTGATCAAATATCTTATTAGAGGAGTGATATTCTCTTCTACTAGGAAATGTATATATGAGACCCAAACTTTATTTATGCAGGTTGTTTATGGGGCTCTAAAATCTCTATTCAATAAGGTCATAATCACCCTAATCCCTTCTCTAAATTGGACAATAGGAATTTTTCCATCAAATGTTTTGAAGATGTGAGGTCCTTAGAGGAGCCAAGGCCTCAAAATAAAGTCTAAATCATTATTATTCATCCACTCCCTCATCTTAGGGAGGTATATATGGGGAAAAGGGAGCTTATAGTATTTTTTGAAAGTAACAGGGGAGATGTATGCTACCTCTTTTTAATTCCCTTCCCTAATAATCCACTCACCATCTATCCTACAATCAACAAAAATAGGTGAAAGGACATTGATTTGGTGTAATATCTTAGGCTTTATCATGGCACGATGGAGACTAGCCATATAGATGGTAATCAATTTTTCATATCATCTATTGGTGGTGGCATTCCTTTGTTCTTCCTTTATTATAGGTGATAATTCATCGATCATGAAGAAGAGCTTGAACCAATTTTGAATATCCTAGATAAACAACATCATGAGGTCTAACTCTATATCCTTAAATGTTCTACCCTCATTATCTATCATTAGATAGAGCTTGGATTCCTCCTTCAATTATTATCTACTAATATCCATTATTCTTATTTTTTATCGATTGCTTGTACCAGGTCACTAGGGATTTTTATAAATGATTTCTTATGCTTAAGAAACATAGTTAAGTCCTCTTAATTGAATTGTAGTACATTGAGCATGATGGAGTAGCTTTATATAGGGTCTAGGGTTTTATAGCTTTAATGGTGAAAGATATCCAAATTTTGGCTTATGCGTGTCCTAAATTTGATTTATACCTTTGCCTTTATACCTTCATGTTTTCTAGAAAACAAAATCTAGGATTTTATCCCCTTTCTATTTGTTTGGTGCTTAGGTGGCATTGGTTTAAACCTTCATAGCATTTTTCATAATGTTACTTAAACACTTAGCCATTATTATTTGAAAATACCTATTTATTTTCACTCCATTAGATCAAATCCATAATTACCTCATGCCATTAGTTGTGATCTGGGTTTGTGTGTCCCAATTAGCTCTCTAGGTCTGAAGCTTCATGGTTGTGACACTTGGCATACTTGTATATCCTCCCCATGTTCCAAATATTCTAGTCAGTCACTCATCAAATGAGTATAGGCTATATGTCAAACTTAAAAAATTTTCAAAATTCATTGATGCATTTTTACCATTAGATTGAATCCAATGATGAAGTGACAACTATTGATATTTAGTGTTAAATGTGAGGGAGCCACTTGGCATTCCCACAAATTTTCTCAATGTCTTTTTAGTTTCATCCTAAATGTGCCTTTGACATACATAAATCTTACGAGTTCTTGGGGTCATGTCAAGTGGGTCATTTCTCTATCATTCTCTCAATGGTGCTTCACTCCATTGGATTAAATCCCATGAAGAGGCACAAATCATTAGATCATCAAAGATTCATGCCTTTTAATCCAAGGTTTGAGTCATCCTTATGTCATTGGATTGAATCCCATGATGAAGTGAGGACCACCAAATCTTATGAAGTATATAAAGTTTAAGTTAGGACTAGATATTAATAAAAACTTAGACCAAAGTTTTAACTATAAGGTCCTTTTGTGTTACTAAACATGAAGGGGTCTTATGTTCAAAACTTGGGATAAACATTAATTAAAAAGGGGTTTCAACTAGGAAATAAAAACAAAGACCCTACATAACCATTTCAAGATGTGATTAAAATTATCTAAGGTGTTAAAAGGGGGGATATGTAATGACATAGTTGTAATTTTTTATTAAGGTTTGGTCATGTTAATAAATGTGACCAAGCCTTAGTATAAAATTATACTTGGGTGTAATGTGGGATACAATATTTCTCTAAATTGATCTTGTCAAATTTGAATTCAAACCAAAGGGTTTTAGGCTTAGGGTTTTGTTGAAAGGGGGTCCTAGATTTAATTATTATACATAAAAGTTAGTAAGAGTCTAAAATCAAGTGGTACATGCTAGTGCCTTCCCCACAGGACCTGTATTTCTCACAAATAGGGAAAACCATTAGTAGCATTGTGTATATCAAAGTTTAATTGCAAAAAAAATAATCTACCTATCAGAGTGGATGACCCTCAAATTTTAAGATAACAACAATTTTTAGTAATAAAAAGGCTTCAAAACCTCCCAAGGGTCCCAATTTTCAAAATTAGGGGTATGTTGGTCCCAATAATATGGATAAGTAGAATACTATGTTATAACTATAACCAAAGAAGACATATTTCAAGAAAGTGTAAGATAAGATCTATAATCAAAACTATTCATGTTAGGAAGACATGCAGTCATGATATTAAAGGATGGATCAAGAAAGCAGGCCCTTTTGGTAAGATGAAAGAGAAGTAGGAATCTAGAGGAAAAGAATCTATGATAGCCCAAACTTATTTTTATACTCAAAATTAAGATTTGAAGTGGTACATAGATAGTGGTGGTTCAAGTCACATGATAGGAGATAAGAGAAAATTCATCCCTTTAAAAAAGAATGCCATAGATTCAATGACGTTTCGAGATAACACATCTGCTAATATAGTTGGGAAAGGTACATTGAGCTTGGACAATGGGAAAACCAAGACAAAAAATGTATTTTATGTAGATGGATTGAAACACAACTTTTTGAGTGTGATTCAAATGTGTACCCAAGGACATACCCTATATTTTCATGATAAAGGGTGGGAGATAAGGAGAGAAAAATTAGGGAGCTTATTTAACAAATCCAAAAGAACTAATAAAAATATATATGTATTGAATGAGATCACAAAAGAAAAGTGTTTTAGGAGTAAGGTAGATTAAATTTATCTATGTCATAGGATGTTTGGTCATATGAAATTTGACAATCTAGTCAATATCATCTCCAAGGGATCCATACCCAAAATCTACAAACTTGTAGATGCTCTTTGCAAGGCATGTCAACATGGTAATCAGAATAGGAAAATATTCAAGTCTAAAGAATAATCTACTACTAGACCTTTATAAATAATTCATATTGATATATGTGGTCTTATAAGGATTCAAGCATTCAAAGTGATAGCTACTTCATGTTTCTTATAGATGACTTCACAAGAATGACTTGGGTAACATTCTTTAAAAAGAAATCAGAAGTTGTAGGTAAGTTTAAAACTTTCAAGGCTTTGGTTGAAAATGAGATGAATGTGAAGATCAAGTGTCTTAGGTATAAAAAAGGAGGAGATTTTTGGTCAAATGATTTTGATGAGTTTCATAAGGTCAATAGAATAAGAAGATAGTTCTTAGCTATTAGAAAACCTCAATAGAATGGAGTGGTTGAAAGAAAGAACAAAATAATTCAAGAAATGGCAAGGACCATGTTAAACGAGTCAAAGTTTTTTTATGGCTACTAGAGAGAAGATATGATTACTGCTACACTTTGAATAGAGGACAAATTAGGATCAATGGTGATAAGATTCCATATGAATAATGGAATGGTAGACCTACAAGTGTTGAAAATTTTAAGATATTTGGAAGTAAATTTTATATCAAAATAGATGAGGAGGACTTATTCAATTTTGACTCAAGGTCTGATGAAGGTATTTTCTTTGGTTATTCATCAATTAGTGCTACCTACAAATGTTACAACAAGAGACTATAAAGGATATTGGAGAGCACAAATTTGAAGGTTGATGAGACAAAGAAATCATATTCTCAATCAAATAATGATGAAGGAGAAATATAGATAGATGATAATGAAGAATAAATTAAGGAGAGAAAGGACTAAAAAGGTCCTAGGTAGATTAAAGGATCATTTTGAATCACAGATCATTAGAAATAAAAGTTTAGGTATACAAACAAGAAAAAGAATGATGAGTGATACTAATCAAGAAACTGCCACCTTATTATCAAAATTTGAACCTAAAAGCTATATAAAATCAAGTGAAGATAAGTTTTTGATAGATGACATGAATGAGGAGTTAAATAAAATTGACAAGAATGAGACTTGGAAGTTAGTACCTAGGCCTAAAGATAAAAATATCATTGCTATAAAATGGGTATTCAGAAACAAGTTGAATGAGAATGGAAAAGCCACTAGAAACAAGGATAGACCAATATGAAATGGATATGCTCAAGTATAAGGAGTAGACTTTGAGGAAACTTTTTCTCCTATATTAAGGTTATAATCTATTAGTATGTTTATTTATTATACAGGTTTCAAAGGCTTCGAGATATACCAAATGGATGTTAAGTCAGCTTTCTTAAATGGGAACTTGGAGGAAGAACTGTACATTGATCAACCTAAGGATTTTGTATTGAATGATAACAAGGACTATGTTTTCAGGTTTAAGAAGTCCCTCTATGATCTAAAACAAGCCCCTAAGGCTTGGTATGCTAGAATAGAAAATTATCTTTTTGACCAAGTTTTCAAGAGAGGAGTTATAGATAGTAACATATATATCAAGAATGAAAATGAAAATTAGTTGATAGTGGTTGTATGCAATCAAAATTGTATTATTCACAATGAATTAATTATGGATCAAATAAGATACAACACACCTACACTTTTGATTGGGTATATAATTGTTAAGTGGGAGCATGACCAATATGGGGATCTACTAGACTTGATTAGGGGATCACTTGTATCATTTGTCACAACACATCATGATAGGAAGGGTTCCAAAGCCTTCAGTGTAACACAATCACATATCAACCCTAAAATAGCCCTATCATTTGATATTCACTTATGTAATAAACAAGAAAGTAAATTATTCTAATAAAAAGAAAAGTAAACTAATCTAGTGCTCACCAAAGCTTGTGGGACAAAGTGGGGGTTAGAAAAAAAACAAATAAACAATAAATAAATTAAACATTCATACAAGACATATACTCATGTCAATGTATATGAAATCCTAATACATGGAAGACAATAATACATACTACATTATCTATCTACTATTACAAAGGAGAAATAAAGTTAGGAATACTTACCTTTGAAGATGAACCTGTCGAGTATCAACCTCTCCCTTGGCCAAGGTGCTTTGTAAGAGATTATTGTGTTTTTTAAGGATAACTAAGATAAATCAGCTCTAGGATACATGACCTACCTAAGCATCTAAAATACTTTTTCATAAGGCAAGATCAGAGCTCTAAAGAAAGTATTGAACCCTAAAGATTTATTCCTCAAGTAAAATGGTCAATAAGCATATGTTCATTCACACTTATTCACTTAATTAGTTTGGTCTTATCAAATGGTGGTAAATGACCTTATATATATAGTGGTAACTTGCCTAAAAAATCTTAGACATGTCAGCTATACTAGGTCGATCAGATTGACCTAGTATATTCTTGAGCTAATGCCTAAATTTTGTGTTAGGTCAGCCAAGAGGCTAAGAAACCAAAAGAGCTAAAGTGTCCCAAAACACACTAGGTTGACTAGGTTGACCTAGTTTTTTGATTACAAAGTCTAAAAATCCATATGCCTAACCTAGTTTGTTAAATAGGAAAAAGGGAGATAAAATAAGGAAAAGAGGGATAGAGCATGGTAGATGATAGTAATGATTAGACAAGAGAATAATAAGCTTAGGGTTCAAGGTTTTAGGAGATAAGAGTGTGGATGGCAAGTGGTAAAAGGAACAATATTCTTAAAAAGCACCAATGGTTTGCCCACCCCTTTCTTGATGCACCCCTTAAAGTATACACTTAAAGAGATTAAGACTCGATAGGTTCCTATAAGATATGAAGTGTTATTAATTAATAAAAAATTTAAAATATTATGTGTATACATATGCCCTAGCCAAAGCTCATCATGTGTCACGTAAGTGTAACATGGGATGGTGCTTCAAAGGTAGAATATGATAACACACAATGGTGATGCTAAGTATGGTTAATTAGGAAGAAAATAAGATAAATGAAAGGAATGAATTTAAAAATGCATCCTTAAATTTACCTTAGTGTTGTAAATAAATAATAAGACTACAAGAAAGTGAAGGTGTCCAATGTAAACCATGCTAGGCAAAATTGTAGAAGTTAGTGCAAAAAATAGACAAAAGTAGAAATTTTTGGAAGATAGACATATAATAGTTAGTAGGGACATAGATTTTTAGGAAAATTTGATAAAGTAGGATTTTTAAGGCAAGTTTTAGAATATTTAAGGTAAATAAATGACAAAAGGATGGCAAACAGATGACAAAATGATAGCAAATAAATGATAAATGACAAAATAATGGAAAAAAGAATGACAAATGATAAGAAATAAATGACAAATGATTGGAAATAAATGAAAAATAATTGGTAAATGAATGATAAATGAGAATAAAAGTATGAAAAATGATAGGAAATAAATGATAGATGATAAAAAACATGTAAAACATAAATGGCAAAAAGGAAATGTAGAACATACTAAATCACATTGAGAAGCATGTAAAACATAAATGACAAATTAAATATCAATGAAAGACAAAGTTAACAAAGAATATGGAAGAAGGTTAAAAGTAATCTTATTTAATATAGGAATGAAATAATCAAACATAAAGAAAAATATGAAATAATGTCAAATGAAATGTAATTGAAGATGGGAGACAAACATGAAGAAAACATACATAAAGAGAAACATGTAATAATGACAAAAGGGTAAAAACTTATATGTACACAATATAAGGGGAGTAAAATAATTACTAATGAAAGAAAAGAGTGATTCATATTTACTCAAACATGTTGTTTCACTTATAAGGATAGATAAAATTGAAAAAAAAATAGTACTAGCATGTTTTTAAGAGATGAAGAAGATGGAATAAAAGAAGAGGGGAAAATAGATTTGGAATCATAATTTGCTTATCAAGGGGGTAAATGAAATGGGTGGAGGGTAAAATGAAGGAAAAACCAGGGTAGAGAAACTCTTTATCAAATTCAAGACACTCAAATTAGGTTTGTCAAAATAAGAGGAATTTTGACCTTAAGAACTATGAAGAACTTCTCTTAGCTACACAAGTCTTCAGTCAAAAAATGGAGTATATATATCATCCCATGAAGACTATATGCTTTAAAATTAAAATTGATCTACCTCCCCATGATGTGTTCCTTATTCTTCAAGACCCCTTACAAAGCTATCAATTTACTGTGAAGATTGGGTACTTACGTGAGAAAGTAGTTAGCACCATAGATTTTTTTCAATTTCCCTATTCTAATCTACTGGCCTAATGCACCCTAAATGACTTTGGATATATGTGAAGATGAATATGTATTTTGAGCTTCAATTGGAGATAGGGTATGTGCTTGGAATCTTGTCTTTTGGTGTGATTTTGACTTTTGATATTTTTATGTTGACTTTTAGATATCATTATCTTTTGGTTTAAATGGTTTGGCTTTTAACTTTATTTTGATGGATTTTTCTATTCCTCTTCCATATAGATTTGGAAAACCAAACATGGATACTAAATATGACTTTCATTTGAAAACTTTGGGAAAAGGTTGCTACAGTCTCATAAATCTAGGTAAAATAAAAGTGTTATCTTGACTTTGACCTTGTTTTATCCAATGTGGAGATGAAAGGAAGGGGAAATAAAGAGGATATGTCACATAAAACAATTTGAATTACTTAAATTTGAAAAAAAATTGACAAAGGGAGAAGATGGATACAATGATAGCAAAGGTGTGATTCCTTATCATAAGAATGAGGCAAATGGAGGAAAACATGCTAACCTAGATTGTTATTCGAATTCTATCTAGAAAAATAAGCAATAGCTAATGTCTAATAACAAGGATCATAAAGAACATGAAAATAATGGTAAATTTATGAGGAGGGCTAGGTTTTATCCATGGTCTTACCAAGAAACTCATAAGAGAGAGACCCACAAGGGTGCCAATAAGCAAGAGAAAAGTAAAGTGAGGGAGCCTTCTTATAAAGAAACTCATAAATAAAAACCCAAAGGGTTCCAAAATAGCATTAGCAAGAAGCACCATGAGAAAAATAAATAAAAAGGATGGTAATTTTTTGAGGGGTGTCAGGTCTTATCCACAGTCTTACAAAGCAACTCACAATAGAGAAACCCACAAGGGTGCCAAAAGATAAATGCCAAAATAAAAAGAAGACTATGGTACATCAAGATGTAAATACAAAAGAAAGGGGTAAAAATGATCATAAATCTAATAAGGCAAAGAATGACATAAAAAATATAAATAATAAAAGAGATATATAAGGATGAAAATGAAAATAAATGCCAAATATGATGTATAAGAAAGCCAAAAGAACATAAAATAAAATGATGATGCTTGAAAAAGTGAAAACTAACAAAATAAAAATGCATAAAAATAAAGCAAAATGAGACAAAAAAATAAGTAAAATCTATGCTAACATCTACATCAAATATGAGCATGTGAAAGACAAATCTATAAGTCTCAAAAGGTTTCTTCAAGATAGATTTGTTTGTTATTATGCATTGTATAATAAGATTGGGTATTGTGAGATTCCTCAAAGGGTAAGTAAATGTAGGGATGTAAATAGTAAGATTCCCCAAAGTCTTAATGAATATATGGATGGGCATCTCAAGATGCCCCAAAGTCTAAAGGGACATGTGGATGGGCATCACAAGATGCCCCAACATGTGAGTTGGAGTGAGGTAGCATTGAACTATTATAATGACTTTCATTATATTGGTAGGTGAATTTGGAAATAGTTAAATTTTTTATTTTGATATATTTTAAGGATGTTTAATTTGACATATAATGTGTAGAATAGGTATGAAGAGTTAAAGGAGGTAAAGGAGGACCATGTATGATATGCTTTGGAGTAGGAATTTTAACTAGGTAATCTTTTGGTTCATATGACTTAAGAGGTTGATGTTCAATAGATGACACACTGTTTAAAGTTGTTTATGCGAGCTATTATTTCCTTATTGGTGTAGGAATAATTATCAATTATGGTTTGAACAAAATTAGTGGATGAGGTGTGTTCATTAGGTAGTTGATGTTGATGTGATTTCGGTTCTTGAGATTGATTGTGAGAAGCTTGAAGGTAGTCTTGATAAAATTCTTTAGTGAGATTTTTAAGATTCAAATGTGGAACAAGCAAGGAATAAATAATAAATTAGTGAATATCATGACAAGACTCATGAGAATGACCTATAGTAACATGCTACCAATAAAATTTATCTAGATTATACCGTTTTGGAGGAGGTTTGGAAGAATAAAAATTCATGGGTTTATAGGGTGGAAATATCATCATAAGTTATTCTAGACTCAAAGGAGGGTCAGTTGGGTTAAAATTGGTTGAATTGGATGTTCCATGTTGAGGTTGGGGATACTTGGATGAATCAATGGTATGAGAAGATTGGAAAGATGTGTTAGTAGTTGTTTGAGATTTTTCATATTGAGTCATGATAAAGTCTTGTCTTTTTTCTTGGTCTAAGGCTTCTTCTAAATTTTTTAGTGAAAAAAATTGAACTTTGTATTGAAGATAAGGTTTTAAAGTAGTGAAAAATATTTTTAAAAGAGTGTCATCATTCATGTTATGGTCCACTTTATGAGTGAGAGACTTCCATCATTTGATGAAAGTATGAGAAGATTCATTAGGAAGTTGCTTGGCATTGATGAAATAGCTAATGTAATTTTTAGGAAGGTCATTATGTTAGAATTATTTCACTAGAGCATTGACTAAATCCTCTAGTTGTGAGATGGAATGTCTAGGAAGCTAGTTGTACCATTCAAGTGCATCACCAACAAAGGTTTTGAATAAGAGCTTGGTGGTAGAAAAGGTATTAGTTTGGACCCATTGCTTATAGAGATTACCAAAACACTTAATAAATATATTAGGTTCCTTATTCCCATTATATGTGATAGTTGGAGATATGTTTCCAATATTTATGGATTCAATAAATGGAGCTAAACATTCATTTTGAATATGTTGAAGCATTTTGTTATTCATTGAAGGTTGAGGGATGATATTCTGATTATCATCTCTAATAAGAGGAGGGACAAAATTTGGATTTGGTTGAGACATTATGATTTGATATGGTTTACTAATCATGTTTCATAAGTATTGGTACATGCTCATCATTTGAGATTTATTTATTGTTTACATGATGTTCATTTGTTGTATGACTTGGGCAAGAAGTTGAGTTGTGTCAATAGGTGGATTTGAAGGTGGGTTATTAGTGTTTATAGTAATAAAATTGTTAGTTTTAGTGGGAGGAATACTCTTTGTATGTGGAGGATTCCTAACATTGTTGTTAATCATCTTAAGTGTGGTAGAAGAAGGAAGCTTGATAAGACCACTATTCTTGTGAGGAGTGTAAATAGTATTATCATCAAGATTTTTGAATATTTGGAAACCATATAGATTATCAATTTTATTGGTATGATGTGATGAAGGAATCAAAAAATTGGTATTTGTAAGAGGATTATGATGAAGTATTTCAACTACATTGCTTTGTGTAATGAATGGTTTAGGATTAGGAGAAAGGGAAGGAAGAAATTGGATAGTTTCATCAGAAGCAATGAAATAAGTGAGGTTATTATAAAAATACTTAATAATTAAATGTTATTGACTAAATTAAGGCTGAAAATATGTCATCATGATGAAATAAGACTAGACAAACATACAAGGAAAATAAGAAGTGATAGAAAATAGTACTAGGTCAACCTAGTCGATCTAGTACAAAAATAGGGACTATAAAACTGTATAGGGTCAACTAGGTCAATCTATTCAATGTATAGAGACAATAAAAAAAGGTAAAATAGGTTATAAATATTAATATATTGACCAGGTCAACCTAGTATAGTGCAGAGGGGCTGAAAAAGATACTAGGTCGACATGGTTGACCTCGTACAATAGACAGGTTTTAATTTCTTGTTTTACCTATATCTTTAGTTCTACTTATCCATTTTTCAAACCATGAAATTAATTGGATTAATTATTATGTATGTAATATTATAAATTTTATATAAAGTTATGAAAGAACATAAAACTAGGTAGACTAGGTCGACCTAGTTGACTGTGCCAGAGCAGTTTTAAAGACTACAAACAGTGAAAGGAAAGTACAAAAATTGAAATATACAAAGAAGTAAAAACTAACCTAAATGGATTAGAGATGAAAATTAATAATATTATTGATCAATAACCTTGTATTAAACTATAAAAACCTAAAAATTGGGTTGATTTGGTTGATCAAGCTATACAAGAACCTGCTAAAAAGAGTTGAAAATGCACTAGGTTGACCTGGTTGACCTAGTAGTCTAAAAACCTGAAAACATATGCATAGAGATAAATAGGTAGGTCAATATAATAAATAAATTATGTCAAAATATATGATAAAAAATGATAAAAATAATGAAATAAGTGAAAAAAAGTGAATAAATCTTGCAAGGGTTTGATTCACGTTAAGTTCACCAGAATGTATACAATCATAATTATATGATGCATAATGAATTAGTCCTAGATTAGATTAGATAGATCATACCTACACTTCCAATTTGGTATAAACTTGTTAAGTGAGAGCATGATCAATATGGGGATCTGTTAAACCCAATTAGGGGATCACTTGTATCATTTATCACAACACATCATGCTAGGAAGGGTTCTAAAGCCTACAGTCTAAAACAATCACATAACAACCCTAAAAGAGTCTAATGATTTGATATTCACTTCTGTAATAAATAAGAAATTAAATAATTATAATAACAATAAAAGTAAAATAATTTAGTGCTCACCAGATCTTGTGGCATAAAGTGGGGGTTAGAACAAAATAAATAAATAATAACTAGACTAAGCATGCATAAGAGACATATAATCACATCAATGTATAAATAATCCTAATACATGGAAGAGAAGAATACATACTTCATTATCTTTCTACTCTTACAAAGGATAAATATAGTTAGGAATACTTACCTTTGAAGATGAACCTACTGAGTCTCAACCTCTCCCTTAGCTAAGGTGTTTCACAAGAGATTATTGCAGTGTATAAGGATAACTAAGATAAATCAGCTCTAGGCTACAAAACCTACCTAAGCATCCAAAATACATCTCCATAAGACAAGATTGGATCTCTAGAGAAATTATTAAACCCTAAATATTTATTCCTCAAGTAGAATGGTCAACAAGCATATGTTCATTTATACTTCTTCACTTAATTCTTTTGTTCTTCTCAAATAGTGGTAAATGACCTTATATATAGTGGTAACTTGCCTAAAAATGTTTGGACATTTTGGATATACTAGGTCGACAAGGTTGATGTAGTACATTCTCAAGTTAATTCCTAAAGTTTGTGCTAGGTCGAATGGGAGGCTGAGAAACCAAAAGAGATAAAGTGTCCAAAAACACATTAGGTCGACTAAGTCAACCTAGTTTGTTGAGAAGGAAGTCTAAAAATCAATATGGCTGACCTAGTTTGTTAAATAGGAAAAATGGAGATAAAGCAAAGAAAAGAGGGATAAAGCATGGAAAATAATAAGAATGATTAGGAAAGAGAAGAATAAGTTTAAGTTTTAAGGTTTTAGGAGACAAGAGTATGGATGAAAATTGACAAAAGGAAAAACAATATTATTAAGCACTGATAGTCTACCCACCCCTTTCTCAGTGTACCCTTTAAGGCATGTGCTTAGAGAGATTGAGACTCAATAGGTTCCTAAAAGATAAAAAGTGTTAGTAATCAATAAAAGTATGAAAATATTATGTGTATATAGTGGTGGTATATATGGATGATATCATCTTTGGTGGAACAAATGAGAACATGACCAAGGCCTTTTCAGAGGTGATGAAGTCAAAATTTGAAGTGTATATTCTTAAATAACTATCCTTCTTTCTTGGACTTCAAATTAATAAATCTAAAATAGGTATGTTCATTTCATAGGTTAAGTATATAAATGAGATGTTAAAAAAGTTTGAATTGGAATATTATAAGGTTGTAAGTACACCTATTGTTATAAGATGTAAGCTAAACAAGGAGGATGAATCTTCAAGAGTCAATCAGATGAAATATAGATCAATGATTCATAATTTGTTGTATACTACTACCATTAGACCCATCATGAAATTGATAGGTCTTATGGGAATATTTCAAGTATATCTTAAGGAAATTCATCTACAAGCAGTCAAGAGGATACTTAGGTATCTCAAGGGAACTATGGATTATGGATTATGGTACCTAAGGAGAAATAAGTTTGATATAGTAGCCTATATAGATGTAGACTAGGTTGAGAGTCTAGATGATTAAAAAAAACCAATAGAGGAGTCTTATTCTTAGGTATGTTCCTAGTCTTATGGAAAGTCAAGAAGAAAATATCAATGGCTTTATCTACTTTTGAGGCAAAGTACATTGTATAAACTTCATGTTGTACTTAGGAGATGTGGATGAGACAAACCTTACGAGACTATAAGGTGGAGTTTGATGGTATTAGTCTTATTTTTTATGATAATACTAGTTCCAAAAGTATTTCAAAGAATCATTTCATGCATTCAATGACCAAGCACATTCCTATCAAGTATAATTTTTTAATATAATAGGTAAGTGAACAAAATATTAAGCTTAAATTTATATCTATCAAGGATCATATTTTAGATATCTTAACTAAGCCTCTACCAAAGTTTACTTTTGAATATCTGAGATAGGAATTGGGTGTGATTCCTTTTCCTAGTTGTCATTAAGTAAGTGAAAGTTCTTAAGGGGAACTAATAAGGAGGTGATTTAGCTCCAAGAGTAGGAAATAATTACACAAGTTGTGAGGTCAAGGGGGGAGTCATATCATTTTATCAAGAAGAATATGTTTGAGGTATGAAATGAGATAGTGGGATCTTGTTGATATGATATTTCATTCATATTTATTAATTTTTATTTTAGGTATTGCCTTGTCATTAATGTCAAAGGGGGATATTGATCTATATGAGGGAGATGTATTCCAGTAAGAGAAGCTTCTTTGAATAATTGCCATCAATGAGTGGTTGCCATCAATGACAAAGGGGAGGATTATTGAGAATGTGTTATAAGGTATGAATGGAGTTTTCATTTATGTAATAAAAGTGTCATTGATTTTGTTTTTAGTTGTCTTAGTCATTGCATGAAGTTGAGTTCATGAGCCATGTACTTAAGAGACCTAATGAGAAGGCATAAGCTTGGTAGCATGATAAGATGAGTAGTATGAGGCTTATTATAAGAAGATAGGAATCATTTGATATTTTTATAAGGTTTTATGACATTAATATGAGGTATTTAGATTAGTGAAATAAGTTTTAAGGTGTTTTTAAGGTCTAAATATGACTGGTAGTTTAAGGCCCAATGAGCAAAGATACCTAGTATGGTCTAATGATGGGTCAAGTTTAGTTACCAAGGTGCCAAATATCATAAGAGAATTTTCATAGGTGTGAGAGGTTTTTTCAATTTTTTTACCAAGTTTGAGGAAAAATCTTTAATGAGAAATCATGAAAATTGGTGTTGAGGTTTTCTATGTGTACAGAATGAGGTGTTACAGACCTGAGAAGGATTTTATTTTAATCATCATGTGAAACATTTTCATGAGGATATAGTAATTTTATGGTAGTTTTTTAAGGTTCTTATATTTAATTTCATAAAAAAAAAATTCTAGGTTGAGGGCCTAAGCTTTATGAGCAATTGTTAAGAGTGGAAGACAGTCTAAGCCCTCTCTAAAACCCTAATAGTGACCTGATATAAAAGATATTATTGTAAATGGATCAAAATGGTTTGGTTGACATATTATGATGATTTGAGGTTGTATTAAACTCTCCCAATTACCTCCATATGGAATTTTTTTATCAGAAGAGTGAGTGGAATCTATGGGAAACCCATTGTTTCTTGAATTTTTGATGTAGTGGGTAGGGTTGACCAAGTCAAAGAATGAAAATGATTGGAGGATGATGTGTGAGAATTTTTATTTTTTTCCATTTAATTTTATTATCAGGTTTAATACCTTAAATATTATAAACTAATCATGTAAAATGGCCTACTACTAAAAATTCCTAATGAAGAAGACAATGAAAAAATTAGGTAGAAGTGAGAATGAGATTAGGGATGGGTTGTAGTGGATTAGGGATGGATCAAAATTATTGAGTTTATTTTTCAAGACCTATATCACATATCTCCTTTGAATATAAATTTTGAATATTCTCATATACAATCAAAAAAAATTTCTCAAAGTGACATGTCTAACATAATGAGGTTTGTGTAGGGTGAAGGCATGAGATTGGTATGTAAGACCAATATTGATATTGAAAATTTTAATGTGTGTGTGTGTGTGTGTGTGTGTGTGTGTGTGTGTGTGTGTGTGTGTGTGTGTGTGTGTGTGTGTGTGTGTGTGTGTGTGTGCGCGCGTGCGTGCGCATGTGCATGCGTGCGTGTGTGCGTGTGCGTGTGTGTGTGTGTGTGTGTGTGTTTTTGTGTTATAAGGATGAATAAGGATATTATAAACCCATTTTTTATTTCATAAAAGTGTTCACACTGGTGTTTTAAGTATTGGTTTCCATGACTGTGTATTTGGAGATACAAGCAGTTTTCTGTGTATGATTGAGATCGATGTTCCTAAGTCATTTTTAATATATTTAAGGAATAAAATGAATATTAATTTTTTATATATTTCTCATAGTTTCATTTCAATACATTTTTATTCATTATAAATTCCTATGAAGTTGTGAAATTTTAAAGGTTCTTGACTAGGTTCTTGAAGCCTATTTGCAATTCTAAGTGAGTATATTAAAATGATCAGGTTGAGGCCTTTCAACCTATATGGTGAAATATAATGGACTTGGTTTTGAACCTGATTTAATTTAGTTACTATCTATGTTATTTATTTATATTTTCATATGTAAAATTTAAGTGTTTTCTTGAGATATTTAATACATACTTTTTGGCAGTGAGAAAGCCTTATTGTAAGTAGACGTAATGGTGTGGCTCAAGGAATGAAATGAGATAAATGGAGTTAGGGAAATAAGTTGAGATTATAAGGGGTACAATTTTAAAAATTTTGGAGTTTTTCATCCATTTTTAGAGGCTCATTATGTTCCAAGGTGGTCAAGGTGAAACATGTTCTTTGAGAAGGCCTAATTGCATTAGGTCTCTATTAGGCCTAATGGTGGTTTGCATCTTTATGGGTGGTGACCAAATTTTGTAGTGGTTTTTTCAATTTTAAAAATATTTTTTGATATATTATAATATTTATCCAAGTATGGATAGTTTTTTTTTACCAATATGGGTGAAATCAAGATTCAAGTATAAAAAAAAGGTCTAATAGGCCTAATTTGACTAGTTAGTATATTGAATATATGAATGAATAATGTAGAGATTTAAAAAATAGGTAGAGGGTTTGAATAACATCATAGAGGTGTTTTTAATATGTTATAATATATAAAAATAATTCTAAATATGATGATCAAGGTCATTTGACCTAATTATGCCGAGAAGTGGGCTAGTTGAGCGAAGAGGCCTAATAAGCTACTTGAGAGAGATAGAAGAGTGAGAAGAGAAAAATAAGATGGTCATCATTATTTGATTTATAAAAATGTGTATAAATATTATCAAATTTTCTATTTAAATAACTTGGTAATGAGTTACCTAGGGGGTTAGTACCTCCTTTCAAGTTGGTGCTTACTAAAGTACTAGTTTAGTTGGTGTTTGACTAGTGAGGGGTTGGTGCTCCTTATGGGGTTGGTAACTCACTAAATTTTGATTAATTTCTTATATTAATATATTATAAGATATTTTTCATTGGGTTTTATCCCCCATGATATTTTTATAAATAGATCTTGTGTTCATGTTTTATATTCTCACTTCAATCTCTATATTTGTTTGAATGATTATATGAATGATATATAGAATTAAAAGAAACATTTATAAAATAATTCACCCCAAAAATTAGTGATTATTAATAATAAAAATAAATCCTTTAAAACACATTTATATCCATGGATTAGTTTTGGATTATAATATGTGAGAAAAAATAGCATTTTGGATGACAGTCATGCATGAAGAGAGATCGAGGTAGTTTTAAGGCCAAAATTAGAATTTTTATCTATTTGACCCTATTTATGAATATGATTTAAGGTCTTAAATTTAATTATTTACCTTCCAATTCCCTTAGGCCTTCACTTTATCCCTAGTAAGCCATTTGTCTCATGATTGTACTTATGAGCCTGTGTGTGGTCTTAAACTCATTAGGCCTAGATAGAGTTTTGACCTTCTTCACTCTTATTATTAGGTATGAGTATATAAATTAGATATTTATAAATCTATGAAAACATTTTTAATGGCTTTATTTTCCTCAGACAAGTGATCTTGACTCAATCAAGCAAGCAAATGTGTGTGTGGGTTAGGCTATGTAGGCCTAGACAAAGTTTGTCTTGACTCTATCCCTTGTCACTGATCAAGAAGGTTTTATGGATCCATGTCATCACTATATAACTCTTAATATTCTTAAAACCATTATCCTTACCTTTTTTTTATACTCTAAACAAAAAATTCTCATTTAGTCAAGTGGGCAGGCCTATATATGGTCTTGTTGACTGTGTATAGAGGGGTTTAGGTCTCTTTTTTTACCAGTATCAATAGTCATTTATTCAAATTAAATTTTATATTCAGATGAACCTATTGAAGTATTTTTATACCTGAGATATACCTTAGATCTCTTCATGAACTCTTTGCTCTTTACTCAAGCTTGAAACTAGCTTATTCTTGATTGTATCCTATAGGTGTCTATAGGATAAGTCTAAGTGCATTTATGGGTTTGAGGACTCCATTTCCATTATTTAACACCTTAAATACCATATCATACTATTTTTATATTATAACCCTTCAATTATCACTCTCAAGTCACCATGACTTCACAACCTACAGTACCCTTCTCACTTTTTCTCTAGTTCTGACTATAGGTGTTTATTGGAAAAGGGTTTGAAAATGAGCCTTAGAGGTTGATATTTTAAATTATGTCATAGAACTTTAAAGAATTAAAACTTCATAGGAGACTATTTACACTATCTTTTAGAGTTCATGATCCTCTTATGACATTTTTAGACCCTTGCTCTCTCAATTCTATACACATACCTATGTGTATGTATTAAGGATTATGAACTCAGTCTTCTAACCATTTATTGGCCTAAAAATGGTTTAAGTGTTTCCAATGGTTTTTTTCCTCTCCCTCATCTACATTGAGTTATGATTCCTAGTTTGACTTTGTTTGTTTTAGTTGGTTTGAGTCCAAAATGAGGACCTATAGATCTAGGGCCTATAGGTCTTCATTTTGTTTGTATGGACTAAAAAAATAGCCTCTTGAGTTATTAAACACTTTAAAAAAATTTAAATTATCAACCTTGTCCCACTTTTTTGTCACTCTCTCAATGATTACAAACCCTTTGACCAACAATTATATCATCTCAATATTTGAATCACTTATACACACTATTGAGAATTGGAGTCTCTCATTACCTCATACCTTTTTTGTAATTGTAAATGGAATAAATAAAATTTTAATTAGTATAAAATAGTTCAAGGTACATCTCAATGTTTTCAAGGCACCTCCAACATAGACTTAGACTCATGAATGTCTACTTATAAGATTACAGGCTTGTGTGTGAATGAAACACTTTATGACTCTTATTTGAGGGTATAATTGGACTATTTTATTCATTCTCCATACTTACAATGGTAAAATGGTGTATTTTAACCTTATAATATGATTTTTCATTGATATTTGAGCCAAATTTGGTAATCAAATATGTAGAGGATTATTCATATATTAACAATGTTTGAAACACCAAGATACTTGAAGACTATGAATAAAGATCAGATATCAAGGGAAGATAACATTAATTATGTGAATTTTATAGTTATTACATGAATTATTAATCATTTATAACCTATAAAAATGATAAATATATCAGATAAACCAAAATAGACTTGTAATAGGATGATATGCCCACACAGTCAAGACATTTTTCCCTTTGTTGAAGGCATTTAATGGAGATGAATTATTTGATGAAACCCACATTTAAAAGAGATATTTTACCTTTGATAAAAACCCTCAAAACCATTCTTCTCCATAAAATTATAGAGTGGATAAATAAGATCAAAATCAGACCTTGTTTGGATGGATAAGACATAATAACCTACTATCACTCTTAGCAATTGTTCATAAATGAGGGACCATAAGTATTAAAACCAATGACACTAATTTAAATCCTTTTATTACCCCTAAATTTTTCCAAAGTTTTAGCTCCTAACTCTCTCTCTCTCTCTCTTATCTGTACCTTTCACTTAAATTTCGCCTTTTTAAGCTTGTGAAAGCAATGATGGAGGAGAGAGAATGTTTGAAGCATCTATACAACCTAAAACTAGGTCCAAATCCTTAAAATTATGTTTTAAATCCTAATTGATAATTTTAACCCATTTCCAACTAAAAATGATCTTCCAAGGCTATACAAGTGCCCAAAAGTGCTTGTAAAGGGGTAGTTTGCTTAGTTTAGGCATTGAACTATAGATTTTGTTAGTTTATATATGACATTAGGTATGTTATTAGTCTTATTAAAACGTTATACTCTTATAATGGTATAAATAACTCCTCCAAATTAGCAAAAAAGGTTAAAAAATGACTTTTTAGCACATATCAACAATATAAAAGGTTAATGAATAAATTCATTACTTAAAAAACACATTAAGGACCTTTTAAACTGACTCTAAACCATTTTATTACCTTTAACACATTGACAACATCAAGACCTTATAAATTACCCCTATGACTAGACAAGTCATATAAGACCAAACCTTGGGCAAAGCTAAACAAGCACAAGTATGACCACATGAATACCATTCAAGACCATAAAAATGAGTTTGTAATGTCATATATAAGTTTTAATAACCCTATGATGGGAGTCAAAAATGGTCAAAATTTTGGTGATTCATAGGGGTGACATGCTTGTAATGTTGATTTATCAGTGACCTTATCCCTTCTCATTGGGAAATGGGATCACTCTAAAAATATAACTTGACACTTACCTTGGAATAAAATAAAATTGGAAAAACACTAAGAAAAACACCAAACCAAACATGTGTCATAAGACACTTGGAAGAATGAATAACACAAAATAAAAAAGATAAACACTTGTGCATGAAGCACTTAGGGAACTTAAAACCTACTCTAATATGTATAAAATTATATAACTAACCTCAATAGCATGGCTTCAAGTGTATCCCATTGACTAGGATACTCAATTATTCTCCATTTAGTCTTGCTAGTTGAAATACATTGTGTTCTTTGCAAATAATGATGACATAAGGTCCACTCCACAATACATCAAAATTATTATGCTTCTAGTCTTAGCTCTATCAGTATCCCACTTGAAGATAAGATCCCCTTCTTGGTATGTTATTGGGATATCTCTCTTGTCAAATTTTCTCTTTATTTGTGCTTGGTGACATTCTATGGTGTGCATAACATGATTCCCTACTTCCTCTAAGGCCATTATTTCTTCCCATATTATCTCCATAGGATCATTCTCCATCCTCTCAAGATGATGAGCCAACTCAAGAGCTATTAACTCAAGTGAAATAGTTAATTTAGCTTCTGTCTCCCATAGACAAACATATAATAAGAGTTACCAATAGAAACCTTGGGAATGATCCTATCAACCCATAGGGTTGTCTCTAGTTTAGTATGCCAAATCCTTATAATTATGATCAAGTTATTATTAGTGGAGTCAGTTATACCATTACCTTGGGATTATTAATTATAATAATTACTCAAGTAGATGCCATATTTTAGCACCCATTATATTATTCTTAATCCACTAAAAGCCATGGCATTATCAAAAATTATGGTTGCAAGTACCCCAAACATTATTACTATGCTCTCATAGAAGTCAAAAATTGAAGTTTCATTAGCCTCATTGAAGTTCACCACCTTTACCCACCTTTTTAAATAGTTCATATCTGTAATAACCCATTTGTGACCAACACTAGATGGAGGATTAATCAATTCAATGAAATCAAGCCCCCACTACATGAATGGTTATTCAAATTAAACTAGGTTAAGAGAAAGGGCTGGAATTATTTGTTAATCTATAAAGAGTTAACACTTTTGACACTTTCTAACCCAATCATATACGTCTTTGTATAGGTTCGGCCAATAGTAACTAGCCCTCATTATTTTTGCAGTTCTGGTTCTAAGTACAAAATGACCTACTAGTCTATCATGGAATTATTCTAAGATTTTATCAACCTGATCTATTTATACACATCTAAGTATCATCCCATTGAGATCTTTCCTAAAAATGACCCCATCCACAAGGATATAAGGTATTACTTACAATCTAAAGCATCTTCTTGCTTGATGTAAACCCATAGGACACTCACTTATTTGAAGGAATCTCATAATTTATTGTGTCCAACTTAGAGGAGATGAAGTATAATATATACTAGGACCATTTTTAAATTATAAAACCAAAGCTTCTTCTTCCTTTAGGTCTGATGTTAGGTGCTCGCACAACCTTCTTCCTTTTACTATCTTAGTGGTATTGATATCAACATCATATTCTATCACTTTAGTTATCTACCCACCCATTTTCTCATTCAAGTCATTATTCATGAAGAAATCTCTTATTATTTTATGGGTTACCATCACATGAATTTTATTATTTGACACCATATGTCTAAATTTCTTAATACTTCTTATCACAACCAACACTTACTTCTCAACATATGTATACCTTTCTTCATAGTCTTCTAGTCCTTGAATAAAAAATGAAATAGGTTGTTCAAGTCCTTTATTATTTTTTTGCATGAACATAGAGGAGATGGTGTTTTTTTTATCAAAATAATAAAATAATAAATATTTAAAGAAATCAGATTTGATTAGTGTGGGTACTTGAGCAATAGCTTGCTTGATGGCCTTAAAACTAGTTTTTCCTTTTTTGGTCTATTGGAACGCTTGGTGTTTATTAAACATTATTGTTATAGTTTTCAAAAGAGTAGAAAATATATGTATTAACCTTATAAAACATTTAATATTTCCAAGGAAAATTTGTAAATCCTTCTTATGCTTAGGTAATGACAAAGCTAGAATGGCCTCAACCCTATCAGGATCAATAACAAGTCCATCTTTAAAAACAATGTTTCTAAGTAAATTACCTTCATGAATAACAAAGACACACTTATTTGGATTGAGATAAAATACATATTGTCTACACCTTTCAAATATTATCCTTAGATGCTTCAAGTGGTCACTAACATTCTTGGAGAAAACTATTATGTCATCAAGGTATATCAATACCATCTCATTGATCAAAGCTTGGAAAGACGTATCCATGGATAATTGGAATGTGCAACATACATTATATAACCCAAATTTCATTCTATTTTAGACATATTTCACCCATTAAATAGTGAAGTATGTCTTATATTGATTTTTTTCTTTGATCAACACTTGGTTATACCCTTAATATCCATCCAAGAGTGAAAATGTTGAGAACATGCTACTAATTGAATTATTTTATCCATTTAAGGTAAAGGATAGTAGTATTTAAACGATACCCTATTCAATTCTCTAAATTAAAAACATAACCTAATTTCACCACTTTTATTTCTCACAAGAATAATATTAGTAACCCATGAAGAGTGTTTGATAAGAAAGATGTTCCTTGACTATATCAACTTGGTGAGTTCCTTTATCATAAGAAACTCCACCTTAAGATTGATTGTAATTTGAATTTACCTTACATTATTAGCATTGGGATAAATTTATATGGTTTTTTGAGCTAATTATGGATCAAACCCTTTGAGGTCATTATACTCCCAAGCAAAGATATCCACAAACTCTCTGCATAATTCAATGAATGTTTCCTTTTCTTCTTGTGTACATACTTTCCCAAGCTTGAGTAATTTATCCTTGAATATATACACCCTCTCATGGTGTTATTACTTGGTGGATATGATTAATTTATCTCTTCTCATTTGATCACATTCATTTAATATACTTTCAAGAGTAACCAATCCTTTAGGAAGCTTGTTAGACCTTAATTGTGTAATTTATTCCCCATATTGATGCTACAACTTGGCCTGGTTTTTGTAAGAGAAGTCAAACTCATGTTTTAAGAATCATTTTATTATTTTTTCACTTTCAAACTCCTACCAATTTACATAATTATCTGGTATTGAAGGCCTTATAACTACTATGATGTGTGACTAAAATTTTGGATTCTTGACTTTGTTGGGAATGTTAAATTGTGCTCTAACTAATGCCAACCTATCAGCATGTTGATTTTATTCCCTTGGGACTGATTTGATGTAAAAATATTCATGTTATTCAATAATATACCATATTATATTCTTATATGAATTCAAAAAAGTGTTCTTAGATGCACTCATACTTCTTACTTGGTGTACAACTAGTTCACTATCTCTAATGGCTTGTACTTGTTTGATTCCTCTCTTCCTTACCCATTAAAGATCATGAATGAGAGATTAATACTATACTAAATTTTAAAAAATATTATAATTATATTTAATAATATGGGGGTGAATCATTTTCTTTAAAAAACATCCTTCAATTTCAATTAGCATCCATGAATCATTCATTCACATACATACATTAGTTAATGCATAAACAAGCATTTATGAAAGCAAACAACATGAGAACATAGAATATATGTGGGAAAACCTCTTGTGGAATAAAAAATAATAATACATAGCTTGTAATATAGTCCTATAATCAATGAATCAAACTTTTAGTGATGTACCAACCCCACAAGGATCACCAACCCCTCACTAGTCAAGCACTAACTCAACTAGTTCTTTAGCAAACTCCAACGTGCAAGAAGGCTCCAACACCCTAGGTAACCCAGAACCAACTTACATACCTTTAATATCTGATAAACCTTGGACACTTTTTTCTCACTCAACTGAATATTACCTCCTTATTTTGTTCTTCTCGAATGTTTTTCTCTCTCAAACAAACTATTAGGCCTTCTTACTAAACTAGCCCTTTCCTTGGTATAATTAGGTCAAATGACCTTGATAAATACCTATATAAACACAATTATATCTTAATTTAATATTCAAAACACCTATTTTATGATATTAAATCCCTTTACCTATTCTCTAAAACTCTATATCCTTCACTCATATGCTCAATATTCAAACAAGTCAAAATAGGCCTATTAGGCCTTGTCTTTATACTTGACTCTTGATCTTACCCATATTGGTCAAAAAATTACCACACAAAAATTTTATCACAATTTAATTTATCAATACACACGTTCATAAGTGAAACAATCACTACATAGATTGGTAATTACAATTAAAGGCCAAAATCACTATTGGGCCTAATAAAAACCTAATGCAATTAGGCCTTCTCTAAGCACACATTTCACTTAGACCTCTTTGGAAAAATTTGAGCCTCCATAAATGGATGAAAAAATTCATATGTAACTTTATTATACCTATGAAAATTTCCTCTTATGTCCCCAACATCATTTGTCTCTTTTCACTCCTTGAACCAAATAATTAGGTCTACTCGTAAATAGGCATTCTTACTGCTAAAAAGTCTGTCTTGAAAACATGATGCATGAAATAATTTTTTTCATATAATCCCAAAAAAATAAGTTAATAACATATTAATTACCTAAAAAATAACCCCATGTGATTTATTCTTCACCACATAGGCCAAAAGGCCTCAATAACATTCCTATAAAAGGTTTATTCAGAACCACCAAACATTGTCAACATACAGTCAAGAAAATTTGACTTTACATAATTGAAAATGGACTTATAATGAATATAAATACACTAAAATTAACCTATGATATATTTATAACACCTTAATAATCATTTTATCCTTCAACTTAGTGAAAAATGACTTAGAAACATCATTTTTAGTCACACATAAAAAATTACCTATAGCACCAAAAACACAGTCAAGAAGATCAAGTCTTAAAACACCTATGGGAATAATTTTATGATATTATAATTGGATTAAATTAATTTCTATAATCCTTATATAATCTTCTAAAATATATGTTTCATGGTTATATATCAATATTGGTCTTTCAGACCAATTTCACAACTTGACTCTACATAGACTTCACCGTGTTAGATAGACCATTTTGATGAAAAATTGTTTATTGTGCATGAGAATAATAAATTATTTTAAACTAAGGGGATAAGAGGAATATGTATTGAAAAATTACCCCATGAATTTGGATCCATCCCTAATATTCTACAACTAATCCCTAAGCTCAGTCTTAATCATGCTTAGTTTTCTCACTATCTTACTTATTAGGCTTGTTTAGCGAGAGGCCAACTTCCATGACTAGTTTAGAAAATTTTAGGTCTAAAAAATTATAAAATACATTAATTATTACACATCATCCTCCACCCATTTTCATGCTTTGACCTGGTCAACCCTACCTACTACATCAAAAAATTTAGAAATAAGGGGTTTCATGTAGCTTCTAATCACTATAATGAAAAAACAAAACCACCTAAATAAACTTTGAAGAGTCCTTTACATGTTAAAAAAAAAAAAAAAAGATAAAAAAACCATTATGATAAATAACTAATAATATCTTTCCAATTGGGTCATTATGAGGGTTTTAGGAGAGTTTTGACTAGTTTCCCTTCTCAATAATCATTCATAAAAGATTTCCCCTCAAATACAAAACCAATTATATTAAATTCAATATAGGTAACTTCCCCAAATTCCATGAAATTATTAGGATCCCTTTCAAAGGTTGCATGTGCTAACGAGCATAAAAAATTCCTTCTTAGGTCTACAACACCCCATTTTGTTAACATAAAAAACTTTAACATCAATTTTCATTATTTTTCATTTAGGATAAGGCCTCAAAATATGTAAACACACTTAAAAAAAACTCTCACACCTATGTCAATTCTCTTGATATCTCTATCACCTTGGGAAATGAACTTGACCCCTCATTTGGCCATATTAAGTCTCTTTGTTCTTTAGGCCTTACACTGCAAGTCATACTTAGACCATGATCATGCCTTGAAACCTATTTTATTTCTCATAATACATCATACAAATGTCAAATTAACTCATATCATTCTCACATAATACCAACCTTCTTCACATAAGTCTCATTTGGCTCAACTCATCATGCTACCAGGTTTATGCCTTCTCACTAGATCTTTAAGTAAGGACCAAGCCTCAAAAATAGACTTGAAACTCATCTTAAGGATTATTTTCCTCTTCCTCATTTTTAAAAAACTTTATATACTCTCTCATTATTAAACTTGACACACATCACCAAGCTTCACTATGCTTCATGAATATACCTTTTTTCAAGGCTAGACTAAGCTTCTCAAGACACCTAGTACACAATAATAGCTTACCTTTATACCATAAGCTTGACTTTAGCATGACATAAACCTTAGAATAATTACCATGTTCCCTTAAAATTCTCTCTCAATAGAGACATAATAGGTTTCCTTCAAATTTTCTTTTGTTGTGAGACTTCCTTGACATATATCATATCACTATGCATAGCCTCAACTTAGACCTTGACATTAATGACATCTATCATGACTTTGGCATCAATGATAAAAATAATGCTTCAACACTAAAAATAGGAACAAACCTCAAAAATATCCCCCTTTGTCATTGAAAATAATCTAACATGGCATATCATTCTCATCTTCTCAAGATGGATCCTCTTTGAAACTTGGTATTTCTCCCAAATAAGAATTTTCTCCCCCTTTGACATTAATAAAAAAGATTCATGCTATTTGATAGATATATGATCCTTGGACCTATAACAATACACATTTTATTTTCAAACAAACTTAATACAGATTAGGCTTACATACCTTCTCTTGGAGAATGATTGTCTCCCCTTATCTTCATAATAAATTTAGACATTATTAAATTGTGACTTGGTTTGATCAAGTCATCATACAAAATATTTGTGATCAATCTCTTGTATTATAATCTTGATGAATATTTAATATGATAGACATTACAGAAAACAAAACTCCCCCTAATACTAATAATCCTTCATGTTTGTTACTTACTAGTTGAGTGCCTCCATGAAGACTAATAGAGACACCTCTACTCTAAAGAACTGAAAAAAACATAAACTCAGGAGATTTCTAGATCTTCATGTCCTTAACATACTTAACTTCATGATCTTCTTGGGCTTGAATATTCCTTTTGACTTGACCTATTCAATCTTTTTTTGAGCAACATTCTAGCTTATTATATTGGTCTTGTCTCCTTTATCAATAATCTGAGCTAATAGAGAGAATTATTGGCACTCATTTGCATCTTGATTATGCTCTGCTATGGAAAATATTCCACTTATACTTATAGACTAGTCATCAACCTTAGCTACCTTGGGTTTTCACTTACTATCTTATCTTCTTTCTTGTGCTCTAGGGTTCTTAATTTTCTTATTCTATATTGAGAATCCATGCTTACAATGTTGTGAAATATGGCCATCCTTATGAAAATTGAAACAAAATATTCCTCTTTATGGAAACACACCATGACCCATACTTCTTGACTAATTATTCTCCTCTTAGTTCTATGTAAATTCATTCTTGGAAGACCTTCTACAACCTTGCTCTATGTCCAAATTGATTACATGAAAAATAATAGCCACTAAAAGGGTTAACATACCTTATAATATTAGGTTGATTGATATTATTATCCTTCATTCTATTATCACCCTCATTATTTTATTGATTATGGACTTTCATGATCATATTAGTGTTCTTCTCTTGATCTTTATTGAAACCAAGACCTATTTTGTCATTATCAGTCTTTTGAATACTCATAATGTTGTTTAGATCATTGGTACTCTTTTCAAACCTTAAAAAGGACTTAAAATTACTTTATATTTGATCCAACTAGAATTTCAAGGACTCCACTTCAGTTACATAGCTTGCACATTCTTCTTCTTTGGTCTTTAGACTAGCAGTCACAATAGCAAGTTAAGTCTCTACTTGTTTTATTATTTCTTCTTGATTCTTAGAGTTGTTGCTTAGTCTAGATTAAAAAAAGTTGATTTTATCCCCATAGTATTTGATAAGAAACCTCATCACCCTATTCTTCTTCTTTAACATCTTTAGTTCTTCTAGAGTATTCATCAACCTAGCCTCAAATTCCACATCATCTCCTTCTTCATCTGAGTCATGAGAAAAACCTCCAATCCATATGGACTCTTCTTGATTTGAACAAATTGATTTTTCAACCATCAATATAAATTCATTGAAATCATATCCATAAACTTCATGGTTACTCTCATAATCACTTCTCTCACTCTCATCATATGAGCTACAATCTTCCTTGGTGTAGAGACTTCTTTTGTTTTTGAAAAAAATATTCTTCATACCTTCTAAAGATTTTCTTGATATTAATAGACTTGTATTACCTTTTATCATCATTGTGACCATCATCATTCTCTCCATAATCCTTATCCTTATTCTTATGAGGAAAATTTTTATAAAAATGTCCAATCTCTCCATAATTGAAGCATTTAAATGGTAATTTGCCCTTATACTTACCTGAGCCTATTTTACAAATTTTTTATACAAACATAACTATCAAGTCATCATCATAAATATTAGATTCATAATTGTATTTAAATTTTTTACCTTTTGTCTTCTTATCATTTAACTTATTTTCTACCTTGAATGTATCTTCCTTATGTGTAGGTCTTCCTTCACTTGTCCTCATCTCATAGGCTGTTAGGGTGCCATGAAGTCCATCCATCTCTAGCTTGTTTAAATCTTGCATTTATTCAATGTAAGATACCTTAAAATCAAAATTTGGAGTTATATATCTCAAAACCTTTTGATTAATAATCAAATATTTCAATTCTTCACATAGACCTCTTATGATGTTGACCACTTCATCAACCCTTGATAAGTAGTCTGCAATGGTCTCATTTTCATTCATTGTAGGCTTTCAAATTATCTTCTATGGGTTTGAAACTTGGACAATTTGACCTTGGAGCATCCCTCAAGAATAGTATTTAATTTTTCCAACATTTATTTGGTAGACATATAGTGCATCACCTTCACAAGTTCTACCTCTAATAGGCCACACATAACACCATTCATTACTTTTAAGTTATTGTCACTAGCCTTCTTGCATGTTGTATTTGTAAGAGGAATAATTAGTGAAGTATCTCAATCCAAGACTAATTGAAAAATATAATGAACATTGAGACATCACATATGTCCTCATCCTAACACTCCAAAAATAATCATAGGATCCATTAAATAATGGATCCTTGTTTGTACAAAAACCACCTTGTGATTGACTAGCCATCTCACTTTCTTAGAATCTCCTTTCGGTTATTAGACCTCTTTCAAAAAAAATTATCTAATACAAATTTTTTTAAGTACAATTATTGATATGGGCTTAATAATTTTCTTAAGAAAGCATCCTTCAATTTCACTTAACATCCATGAAGCATTCATTCACATACATAGATTAGTTAATAAATACACAAACATCTATGAAAGTAAACAACATGAGAACATGGAATATATGTGGGAAACCCTATTTAATAATAAAATAAACTAATGAATATATTTTATTATATC
This sequence comes from Torreya grandis, assembly GCA_037957365.1. Classification (NCBI taxonomy): domain Eukaryota; kingdom Viridiplantae; phylum Streptophyta; class Pinopsida; order Cupressales; family Taxaceae; genus Torreya; species Torreya grandis. The sequence goes on from JARHVA010000237.1 coordinate 6,486,344, forward strand.
CTTATAATCAATTAATCAAACTTTTAGTGAGGCACCAACCCCTCAAGGAGCACCAACCCCTCACTAGTCAAGCACCAACTCAACTAGTCTTTTAGCAAGCTCCAACCTGAAAGGAGGATCCAACCCCTTAGTTAACCTAACACCATACTTAGATAAATTTAATATTTGGTCACCCTTGGAAATATTTTCTCACTCAACTTAATATGACCTCCTTTTTTTCTTAGACTTCTTTCTCTCTCAAATAGTGTATTAGGCCTTCTCACTCAACTAGCCCTTTCTTTGGTAGAATTAGGTCAAATGACCTTGATAAATACATTTATAAACATATTTATATATTAATATAATATTAATCACACATTTTTTATTAAATTAAATCCCTTTACCTATTCTCCAAAACTCTATATACTTTGCTCATATGCTCTATATTCTAACTAATCAAAATAGGCTTATTGGGCCTTGTCTTTATACTTGAATCTTGATCTTACCCTTATTGGTCAGCCAATTAACACACCACAATTTTATAATACTTTAAATATATCAATAGACACTTTTCACAAGTGAAAAAATCACTACATAGGTCAATAATTACCCTTAAGGGCTGAAACCACCATTAGGCCTAATAGAGACCTAATGCAATTAGGCCTTCTCTAAGCACACATTTCACTTAGACCTATATAGAACATTTTGAGACTAAAAAAATGGATTAAACACTTAATATTTCAATTTAATATACCATTTAAAAGCTAAAATTATGTCCCCAACACTATTTGTCTCTTTTCACTCCTTGAACCAAATAATTAGGTCTAGTCACAATTAGGCCTTCTTACTACCAAAAAGTCTATCTTGAAAATCTTATGCATGCAATAAATTTTTACATAAAAAACAAAAAATAACATTAATATTATATAAATTACCTCAAAATCAACCCTTATAAATATATTCTTCACCACACAATCCAAAAGGCCTCAAGAACACTCTTACAAAAGGCTTACTTAGAACCACCAAACACTATCAACATATAGTCAAGAACATTTGACTTTCCATATTTGAAAAGGGGCTTATAAAGAATATAAATAAATTAAAATTAACTTATGATAAATTTATAAAAAAATTAATAATAATTTTATCCTTAAACCTAGTGCAAAATGACTCAAAAACATCATTTTCACTCACACATAGAAAACAGCCTATAATACCAAAAACACAGTCAAGAAGATCATGTCTTAGAACACCTATGGGAATAATTTTATGATATTAAAATAGGTTTAAATTAATATTAATCATAATTATATCATATTTTAAAATATATATTTCATGTTTATATATCAATATTGGTCTTTCAGACCAATCTCACAACTTCACTCTACATATACTTCACTATGTTAGATAGACCATTTTGATGGCAAATTTTTGCTTGTGTATGAGCATCATCAACAATTATAAACCAAGTGGATATTATTTATATGTATTTAAAAATTTCCCCATGCATTTTTATCCATCCCTAATCTTCTAAAACTAATCCTTGATCTCATTCTCATTCTTACCTAGTTTTCTCATTGTCTTGCTTATTAGGCCTATTTAGTGATAGGCCAACTTCCATGACCAGTTTAGAAAATTTTAGGTATAAAACCTGATCATAAATTTTCATGATAATAAACTAAAATTATTATACATAATCCTCCATCCATTTGCATGCTTTGACTTAGTCAACCCTACTTGTTACATCAAAATTCCAAGAAATAAAGAGTTTCCTATAGCTTCTACTCACTGTCATGACAAACCAAAACCACAAAGAAACTTTGAAGAGTAATTTACATGTTAAAAACATATAAAAAATTCAAAAAAATGATTATAATATATAACTAACAAGATATTTCAAATCAGGTCATTATGAAGGCTTTAGGAGGGTTTTAACTGGTTTCCATTCTTAGCAATCATTCATAAAATATTTACCCTTAAATCTAAAAAAATGTAAGGAAATTAAATATATGGAACTTCAACAACTTCCATTAAATTATCAATATCTCATGCAAATTTTTCACATGCCAATGAGCATTAGAAATTCCTTCTCAGGTCTACAACACTCCATTTTATACACACAAAAAAACTTAACATCAATTTTCATTCTTTCTCCTTTAGGATAAGGCCTCACTATATGTCAAAATACTTAAAACAACCTATCACACCTATATAAATTATATTGAGATCTTTTTCACCTTGGTAAATGAACTTGACCCCTTATTAGGCCATATTAGGTCTCTTGGTACACTAGGCCTTACATTACCACTCATACTTAGAACATGAGCATGCCTTGAAACGTCTTACACTACTCAAAATACCTAATCCACATGTAAAATGCACTCATTAAATTCTCACATACTACCAAACTTCTTCACATAAGTCTGATATGGCTTAATTCATCATGTTACCAGGCCTATGCCTTCTCACTAGATCTTCAAGTAAGGACTAGGCCTCAAAAATAGACATTGAATCTCATCTAAAGGATCCTTTTCCTCTTAATTATGTTTACACAAATTTTTATACTATTTCATGCCTAAAATTGACACATGTCACCAAGCTTCATTGTGCTTCATGCATATACCTTTTCTCGAGACTAGACTAGGCTTTTCAAGACACCTAGTACTCAATAGTAGCTTACCTTTCTACCATGAACTTGAATTTTACATGCCATAAAACTCATAATAATTACTAGGTTTCTTTAAAATTATCTCTCAATATAGAGACAATAATTTTCCTTCAAATTTTCTTTTGTTATGGGACTTTTTTGACACATATCATCTCATTATACATAGCCTCAACTTTGACCTTGACATTAATGTCATTTGTCATGAATTTGACATCAATGACAATAAAAATGATTGAAAACTAAAAATAGGAATAAACCTCAACAAGAAAAAATAAACTAAAATCTAATATATGAGTAGTACCTTTCATTTGATGGAGAAACATGCATCATTCTAGCACCTACTCTATTCTTGCTTTAGCCATTAAAAAAAAACTTCCAAAAACCATAAATATCATCATTAGGCTTAAAAAGAGAAGTTATCGATGTAACTTATTCATGTAAAAAATATCCTCCAATACCAACCTCTTCAATCCCTCTATATGGATCACACTCATGATTTTATACCCCCCATTCATCAAGGAAGAGATCTAAAATGTCTTTGAGAGGAAAAATTGGTTCTTGATCATTATGTTGATATTATTAATAAATAATGGCACAATTAACATTAGTTACATTTTTTTTTATGGATTATTATGAATCCTTGAAATAGGTTATGATCTTATAGTAACTTTGGTGTCATATCGTGTCCTAAAATCCATGTAGGACCAATCTGATGATAAGTAACCACCTATCTTTGTTTTGAAGTCCCTTGATAAGCAAAGGGAAAAGTATGGTGGTAGATCAACCAAAACCATATTTATAAATATATAATTTAGATAATCATGAATATCTATATTCAAACCCTTGACAGCACCAACTATCTTAGTGGCCAATCATCTAGTTGTAACACACCTCTAGCATGAGGTTCATACTTGAGGCCTAGTTTATCTATGATTTGATTTGGAATGAATAAAATACTATCACCACTATATATCATATAATTATTGACCAATAAATCACCAATTATCAATAAAACATGGAATGGAGGAGGCTTTTTCACTTTACATTGTTATGGCTCACTAATCTTATATGTGTTTGCATATACAATAGTACTTTTTCTTATTACTCTTGCTGATAGATTGAAATTAGATAGTTCCTCTTCCAACACATCCCTTTTATAAATAATATACAAAGTGTCCTACATAGGTATATTTACATTAAGTTTCTTCATTTGATCTATTATGTTAAGAGAAGAAGAATCAATCCTTGGTTGTCCTCTAGCATTCATAGTATAACCTTGGGTCTGCTTGTTTTGGTGTATAAAAGTATCTTTTTCATTTTGATTTATTTGAGATTATTCAGCCTTGATAGGTACATTAGGTTATTTTACCATTATATTAATGTATTTAAATGCATTTGAACCTTTTCCACTCTCTTGTATATCTTCAACAGGTCTTATTATAGACATATTGTTGGCTACAACTAAATTATCCACAACTCTACTTAAGTTTCCCACCTAATTTAGTTCAAAATAGTCCTCTTCTTGGAATTTAACAAGTTTATCACTTGATTGAAATTTATCTCCAACAACCATAACCCAATTATAAGCTTCATCTTGTGTCATGGAAGGGGAAGTTGTGTCATGGAAGGAGAAGTTCATTCTTGTGACACACAAGTTTGGTTTAATATTCTATCTTGATTAGCAGATTTCTCATACAATTGATTCCATTCAGGATACCATTATTTCTCTTGCATTATATTATTTTTAATGGGTACTAATTCTCTTGAATTAGAGGTTGAATTTGTATTGAAACTTGTATATGGTTTGGTGTTAGTGATAAGACCTTGTCCTTGAGAATTTCCTTGAAAAGGTGGCCTATGTTATTGATAGGACTGATGACCTTGATATTGAGCTTGGTAAGGCCTATGAAACTTATTTTTACACCTTTCCATTTCCATGAATTTTTTTTCAAGAGTATTAATAACTCCTTCCACATTATTTGCCTTACTTTCTTGACAAGGGAGAGCCAATTCATGACTGATTATGGTAGGAAATGGGGCAAGAAATGGGGTATGGGGTTGAATGTTATAAAACAAAGGAATACGTGGTCTTGGATAAATTTTTCCATCTTGGATCAATTTATTCTCAGTTAGTATAGAAATGTCATATGCATTTGGTAATGTATTCCCACCCATAGATTGGATCATAACAATAATATCACTATTTAATGCATTGAGATAATAGAGGAAAAAATAGTTTGCAGTGGGTCTTAAAATAATTAGGATTCTATGCCATGTCTTTTGGAACCTATCATTTAAATCTTTCATGAATTATAATGGGGATCTCTTTATGGTATTCAATTGTTTGTCTAAGGCCAAATTATCACTTTTATCTCCAAATCTCTTGATCAACTTCTCTCCTAAGTCATCCCATGAGTCAATTAAATTAGGAGATAATGTATTTTACCACTCAAAATATTTGAAACTTATTGTTAACAACCTTATTTCCACATTCTCTTGTGTGATGTTGTGGATGTTACAAAAGTTTTTCATGTCTCTAATTTGTTCAAATGGAATGAGAGGGATCTTTCCATTAAAATAAGGCACACTCTTGAGGTAATACATAGGTATATCATCATATTGTTGAAGATTCAAAGGAGAGTCACCATTAAAGGCAACAAAAGGAATATTTATAGCCATGTTATTGGCCTTAAGATAACTTGGATAATCTAGAATAAAGAGATTCCTTCTAGGTGGATAATTATATGGGAGAGTATGAGGAAATCTCTTTATTTTATATGAAAACAAAGGTAATTCAAGAAATTAAAAGGTATTAACTTTCAATTTTTATCTTTTAATCACATTTGTAATGAAATTTGGATCACTAGTCAATTATTAGGAGTTAAAAACCTTTTGGAGTCGCCAAATGCTACACGAAGAAGGTTGTTACTACTACAATAGTGCCAAGACTAGCATCTATCTTAGACAACCTCTTTTATTATAGGTAGTATAGGGCATACCAAAACCATTATAGATCAAATTTCACCCCAATTAGGTCTACTCCAGCCTCTTTGAATTTGATGTAACATGGAAACATCTCTCAAGTTGTGGGTGACCTATGAGAGAGATGAGTCTCTAGATTGAAGGACTGTCTCCTTTTCACCACACCTACAATTAACCACTAATCTACTTGGTTTGAAGGAAAAGTGGTAGAATAATATTAACACTAACTTAATAGAGGTTATGCACCAAGATGGATCCCACAAACCTCCCTAAACTTGCACTATGAAAAATAATTCATAAAAATTGATCTTAACAACCGAAGGTTCTCCTAACAAAAGTGTTTCAATATAAAGGTTGAATGCAAAGTGTTTCTCAAGGTAGATGATTATTGAGTTTTATCATAGACACTAATATCCTTTGTTACACTAAAATATACAAAAAAAAAAAAAGAAAACCATTATGTACACCAAGCATGAAAGAGTGAGTTAAACATAAGGAAAGATGACCTTCAATTTTTATTCACTATGAACTACTTCACAAACTTAAAAAAGAATTTAAAAAATCAAAACCATTTTGTAACCTTTTATTAAAATGAAAAATTAGTATTCATTTTATTAGGGTTTTCCATACCAAATTTGGATATCTTACAAGGCCAAAAATGGTTGCTTATATAGACAATTGGGAAGAGAGAGAAAGAGTTGGGTGTGGAAGTAGAAGATTTCCAAGTGTCCATATGAGATTTAAAAATAAGGAGTTATGAATATTATACATAGTATTAAAAATCTAGGTGTCTCACTTTTGAATATTCTCCAATCCTCTAAGTGGTGTAAGAATTATAACTTAGCTTGACACCATGATCAGCTTCTTGAAAACTACCCTTTCTTGCATAAGAAGAGTGATAAATGGGATTCTCAATTATAAATTTTCCAAGAATTACTTCATACCTTATCATTTCACATATATCATGCATTAATAAACTCCTTTGATCTAACATTTCATCATTTATATTCCTAAATGTCTTGAAACTCCTTATTTCCCATGCCTAGCTTGGACCAAGTAGCTCAAAACATGAGTTAATCATCTCAAAGTCACTATATCTCCATGGATGGCCTTAAAATATATTATTAGACCTATAAAAATCCATTTTGGTTCTTGAAACAACTCCTAATACTCCATTTTATTCCTTAAGCTCTCAAAAGGGCATATTTTCCTTGTAACCTTAAAATCATGTAAACCTCCTTGTGTAGAATAATGTATGAAGGTTAATAACAAAAAAAGAGAATATTTATGGACTTAGTATGTATTTACATCTCCATGCCAAGTTGTAGGTCTAGAATCTAAGTCAAAGTACCTTTTTATTCCTTTCTCTCTCCTCAACTAGGCCTCCTTGCCTAGAACCCTATTTTTCTACTCCAAGCCTCTCCTACACATGTGAAATCACATAAAATCATGTGATTAAATTTTCATAGTATATCACCAATATCCATGTCAAAATTTAGGCCTTGAGACACTGTTGAAGTGTGAGAACCATGAAATGGCTTTTTAACATAGTCTCATTTTAGCCTATTTAGGACTACCTTGGAAATGAGATTTGTTTGATCCTTTATACGATATCATGTGCATATTTTTTGTCTTTAAATGATTAAATACATCTCAAGGGACTTCCTCCAATGGTGTTAAATTTCTCATTTTCTCAAAACCCATATAAAACACAAAAAAATCATGTAAAATAGTGCATTTATTATATTTTGTATAACTATAAGTACAAAAAAATACACATAGATAATATAATTGGAGTATTCAAAAACATAAAAGAGGTTTACAATCAAAATAGGTCATTTATTATGCTTTATAAGTCTATTTCTCTTTACTGATCACTACTAGGGTTCTAAGAAGGTTTAGAGTGCCTTAGGTTCTTAAGGATTGTTCATAAAGAATAGATCCTCTTTATCTATTCTAATTCCACAATATTATATTTAGGGTATTCCTCCACCTAAAAAAAACAATTAGGTCCCATGCAAAAATTCATGAAAGTTTTGAGTGTGACAAGTTGACTCCCAGGTTGCAACCAAGCCATTAGAGAGGAGTTTGGGCTCTTAACCTTGATTCATGTAGGTTAGAGACTTAAAAAACAAATTATGACACAATAATTAATTATGTGTACCTTAATACCTCTTATTAAATCCATTTATCTCTATGCATTAGTTTTAGGTTACAATAGGTGAGAGAAAATTGCCTTTTGGATGATAGTCCTACATGAAGAGAGCTTGAGTGGTCTTAAGGCCAAAATTGGAATTTTTATTATTTTTCTCATATTTTTTATGAATGTTTAAGATATTAAATTTAATTATTTACCTTCAAATTCACTCATTTCTTTAATTTATCCCTAACAAGCCACTTGTCTCATGACTATACCTATGAGCCTATGTGTGATCTTAAGCTCATTAGGTCTAGATAAGGTTTTGACCTTATTCACTCTTGTTATTAGGTCTGAGGATATAAATGAGATATTTATGACACTATTAAATAATTTTTAATGGATTTAATTTCCTTATACTTCTTATTTTTACTTTGGAGAAATGATTTTTACTCAATCAAGCAAGCAGGCCTATGTGTGGGTTAGGTTGTGTAGGCCTAGATAAAGTTTGTCTTGCATATATCCCTTGTTACTGAGATGGGAGGTTTTATGGATCCATGTAATAAATTTTTAACTCTTAATATTCTTCAATTAATTCTAATTATCTCTTATTTCCACTCTAAATAAACAATTATCATTTAGTCAAGTGGGAAGCCCTGTGTATGGTCTTGTTGACTATGTATAGAGGGGTTTAGGTCTCTATTTTGACCAGTCTTAATAGTAATTTATTTAAATTTATTTTATCTTAAAATTACCCCTATTTACTTATTTTTATACCTGAGAAAGACCTAAATGGTCTTCATGTACTGTTTGCTCCTTACTCAGGCTTGAAACTAGCTTATTTTTTACTGTAGCCTATAGGTGTCTCTAGGAGAAGTTTGAGTGAATTTATGGGTTTTAGGAATCCATTTACATTATTTGAAACTTAAAATACACTTTAATACTATTTTTATCTTTTAATCCTTCAATTTTCACTCTTAAGTCACCATGACTTCACAACCTACAATAACCTTCTCACTTTTTCTCTATGTTTGACTATAGGTGTTAATAGGAAAAGGGTTTAAATATGACATTTTAAGGTTGATATTTTAAATTTTTTCATGGAAAAAATCATTAAAATTTCATATGAGTATATTTCCATTATATTTTATATTCCATGATCTTCTTATGACATTTTCAAATACCTGCTCTCTCAATTCCATACATACACATGTGTGTATTTATTGAGATTTGTTAACTCAGTCTTCTAACCATTTCTTGACTTATAAATGGTTTAGGTTTTTATAATATTTTATTTACTCTCCCTCATATACATTTATTTGTGATTATTTATTTTTATTTTATTTTTTTATTTGGTTTGAGTCCAAAATGAGGACCTACAGTTCTAGGTCCTATAGGTCTTCATTTTGCTTGTATGGACTATAAAAATAACCTCTTGAG
>JARHVA010000238.1:0-60000 GCA_037957365.1 Torreya grandis
ATCCCCTCGACTGATGCTAATCCTTAATGATAAGAAGTAAAATAAATTAGTCCTAACTTCTCCTGCAAATACTCAAATGTGTCTTTTGGTAGTGCCTTTGTGAAAATATCTACAATCTGCTCTGTAATACTGATATATTCCATCTTAACCTGTTGATCTACAATCTGCTCTCTCAAGAAGTGATATTTGATGGGAATATGTTTTATTTTTGAATGCATCACTAGATTCTTAAAAATATTAATAGCACTTGTGTTGTCACAAAAAATAGAAATAGGTTCATCATATTTTAACTTGATATCTTCCAAAGTTTGCTTCATCCAAAGCACTTGAGTAAACAACAATACCGCTACAATATATTCTACTTCAGCTGTATAAAGTGATATTGAATTCTAATTTTTTTCTTAGCCATGATACTAAGCTATCACTGAGGAAAAAATATCCTCCACTTGTACTATTTTTGTCATCCAAGTAACCTACCCAATATGAATCTATATAAGCAACCAAAGTGAAATCTCTGCCTATGGGATACCACAATCTACAATCCAATGTCCCCTTGATATATCTAAATATTCTCTTCACCAAATGAACATGACTATATTTTGGTGCTGATTGATATCTTGCAACCATACCTACTGCATGCATGATGTTTGGCCTTGATGTTGTCAAATATAAAAGACTACCAATCATAGATCTATACAAAGATTGATCTACAATAGGTGAATCTTCATCCTTGCTCACCTTATTTCTTTTACTCATTGGTGTGCCAACTAGCATATAATCCTCAAAACTAAATTTTTTTAACATTTCCTTGGCATATTTACTTTGAGATATAAAAATTACTTTATCTGATTGAAATATTTGTAATCCTAAGAAAAAGGACAATTCTTCAAGCATAGACATCTCAAATTCTTTTTGCATATTATCAAAAAATTCATTTATCATTTTTTCAATGTTTTCTCTAAAAATGATGTCATCAATATATACCAAAATAATCAATTGATGATCACCTTCTATTTTGATGTAGAGATTACTGTTAGCAAATCCTCTCTTAAAACCTTGATCCTGTAGGTACTTATCAATTCTTTCATACCAAGCTCTGGGAGCTTGTTTCAGTCCATATAGTGATTTATTTAATATGGATATATGACTAATAATATTTTAGAGAATAAATCCCTTAGGATACTCAATGTAGACCTCTTCTTATAGATTCCCATTTAGGAAGATAAATTTGACATCCATCTAAAACACTTTGAAATTTTTAAACATTGCATATGCAAGAAACATTCTAATATCCTCTAGCCTTGCCACTGGTGCATTTTTTTTTCAAAATCTATTCCCTCAATCTAAGCATATCCTTTACATACTAATATTTATTTATTCTTGGTCACTTCTCCATTTTCATTCAAATTATTTATATAAACCCATTTTGTTCCTATCACATTGTGATCTTTTAGTCTAGGCACTAATTCCAAAGTATCATTCTTTTCTATTTGATTTAATTCTTCATCCATTTCCTTAACCCAATGCTTATCATGCCTATTTTCTAAAAAATTTCTAGGCTGAATTTTGGATGACAAAGAGAAATTAACTTGCTCAAATTCACTTACCATCATTCTTCTAGTGTGAATTCTTTCATTTATGTCCTCGATGATGTCACTTTCATTATGATTTATTTGGATATATTTGGATGGGGTTTTGGTGTCCTTTTTCTCCTTCTCATTTTCATTTGATTTTTCAAAATCTTTGTCTTCAATGATTTCAAGAATGTCTATTGGATCATTGATTCTTTTGCTCCATCTTCTATCTTGGCACTTGCACTTTCAACTATTTTTTTAGTTATTTTGTTAGAACATTTATAAGCTTTAATTTTGTAAGAATAACCAAGAAATATACCTTTATCTACTCTATATTCAAATGTATCTAGTTTTTCATCGATTCTTTTTATGAAGCATCTGCTATCAAAAACTCTAAAACAATCAACTATAGTTATTTTTTATTTCCATAGCTCATAAGGAGTCTTGTCATTGTGGCTCTCAATAATGCTCTATTCTAAATATGTACTTTTGTACCAACTACCTCTCTCTAATATTTTTTTGGTATCTTGGATTCATTTAGTATTGTCCTTACCATCTCTTGAACTATTATATTTCTCTATTCAACTACTCCATTTTGTTATGGAGTTTTGGCTGCTGAATAATGTCTCTTTATTCCATGGTCTTCACAAAACTCAACAAAATGATCTGATATGAATTCTCCTCCTTGATATAATATTAGGCACTTAATCTTCAAACTGGTTTCATTCTCAACTAATGCTTTGAACACTTTGAAAGGTCTAAAATCTTCTAATTTTTTCTTTAAAAATATTGCCCAAGTCATACATGAAAAATCATCAATAAGTAACATGAAATGTTTCTCACCTTGATTACTTTGAGTTCTCATAGGTCTACACAAATCAGTGTGAATGAGCTCTAACATCTAAGTGGTTGAGTATTCTTTTGTTTTAAATCACCTTCTATCCTGCTTCCCATGTTGACAAGGTTAACAAAGCATGTTAGATGGCTTTGTAATCTTTGGAGGATTTTTGATTGCTTGTTTCTTGCTAATGTTGATAAGATTATTATAATTTATGTGTCCCATTCTCTTTTTCCATAGCTAACTTTCTTCAATTTGACTCAAACAACATCTTTGACCTTTGATGTCTGATAACATATACAAATTATTACCTATGCTCTAGGCATCTACAACCAACACATTTAAATATTTTCTGCTAATTTTACAACCTTCTACATAAAACTTTAGTGTGTGCCCCTAATCACATATTTGACTTACACTCAAAATATTATGCTTAAGACCTTATACATACAAAATATTTTTAGTTTTAGTTATACCATTATCCAAGCTTAGTTTACCTTTTATAGCAATTCTAGCAGTAGTATTATCTCTGAATTTCACTATGCCACGATTGATCTTCTTCAAGGTTATAAACTTGCTCTTGTATTTTGTCATATACCTCAAACATCCACTATCAATGAACCATTACTTTTCTTCATTTCTTGCATGCAAAGTTGTCTGTACTAACATAGATTTTTTAGGTTGTTTCTTTTACCATGAACTTGTCTAAACTTTCTTCTTGATGAATGGAGCCTTGAAACTCTGGTCCTTGATTGACTCAAACATGCTTCTATAGTACTAGGCTATGTGTCTGAAGTTGTTTCACTTGTAACATATTATGGCCTCTTCATTAAAGCCTAATAGAGGAGCAAAAGAGTTATGGATTCTACTTGACTCTACATGAGTTTCCTTCTCCTTATTTTTGAAATTGTTAACCCTTTTTTGACATTCTATTTTATTATGACCATATCCATTACAATAAAAACAATAACCATAAAATAGGACTTGTTTATGTATCTCTAACCTGATTTCCTTTTGTAGCTCTATTCCTTCTAGCCTTATTTGTTTGAGATGTCCTATGTATTCTTAACTTGTTCCCTTTTTATTTCCTCTTTTATAAGAGCTTCAACATAGCTCTTTCCTTTTTTTGTGTTAACCTTGTTGTTGAAAATAGTGGCCTCCCCTTTCTCTTTTTCAAATATGATACTTGTCTTATCTGACATTGATCTTTGACTTTCTAATATCTTATTCAATATATTAGTGTTATTCTCAAATTTTGAATCATTGGCTGCTCTATCATTGGTTACTTTATTTATTTTCTCAAGATCTACTTTTAAATAAGTAATTTTAATAACATACCTTTCATATTCTTCAATTAATTTTTGAAACTATGTCATTATATATTTTTCATTCTTCTTAGCTTCTTCAAAGTGTGATTGTAGATCTTCAATTATTTCCTTTGACTCCTTTTCATTTTTCTCGATGTAGAGCTTTAATCTTTGATTCTTCTTCTCAAGAGATTTTAAATCTTTCAAGGCACAAACTAGTTCTCCTTCCAGATTTACTTTAGCTTCACCTTGTTCTTCTTGATCATCTATACTTTTGCTTACAGAGGCATCTTCATGTATGGCCATGAATAGAATATCTTCTTCTTTTGAATCACTTACTCCACTATCTTCGACTGATCTAGGATCTTTAGAATACAAACTCTTTTTCTTGAATCCCTTCTTGAATTTTCCTTTGAAATTATTCTTGTATGTAGACTTTCCTTCTTCATTGTCACCATTACCCTTATCTGGGAACTTAGCTACAAAATGTCCAATCTTTCCATAACTAAAACATTTAAAAGGTAATTTTTCTTGATATTTACTTGTGCCCTTTTTTGGCTTATGAATGAATAGAGTTCCATTTTCATATTTATCATCTCTAGAACTTTCACTTGATTCTTGAATCTTAGCCTTCTCTTTCTTTGATGTCTTGAAAGTAGTTTCTCTTTTTGAGGGTTTATCTTGTTTGGCTTTCATCTCATATGCCATAAGAATACCGTGTAGCTCATCCATCTTTAGATGGACTAAATTCTTCATCTCTTCAATTGCTAAAACTTTTACATCATATCTCAATGGTAGAGATCTCAAAACAGTTGATTCTTCTAACTTTTCTCCAAGACCTTAAATCTAATTAACTATTTGATCAACCCATAAAAGATAAATCACTATGTTTTCTTCCTCTTCCATCTTCAAACTCTCAAAATATCTTCTAAAAGTCTAAAGCTGCTTAGCTTAATGAACCTTCCATTACCTTTGTAAATATTCTCAATCTTTCCCCAAGTTTCATGAGAAAATTTACATTACATAACTTTAACAAATTCTGATTCACATAAACCACATAAAATAGCATTTAAATCTCTAGCATTATTTTCACTTGCCTTCTTTTCCATCAGAGTAGTTACAAGTGCCTGTGGCTCTTCATATTCCTCCACCACTGCTTTCCAAATGTTGAATCCAAGAGCCATCAAATAAGTCCTCATCCTTATGCTCTAAAAATAATAATTTATCCCATCAAACAAAGGTGCTTTATTTGTATAAAAACCTTCATGTGATCTAGCTGTTATTTTTTCCTGATCTACCTTCAAGCTATAAAAATATTTCAAAAAGAATCTACTCTGATACCAATTATTAAGCACAAAATATACTAAGGGAGGTGAATCAGTATATTATATATCTTTTACTTAATCTGATTTCTTTTCTTTAATCCACTTAATCACAAATTCAAGATATGTAATAAAACTAAAATAATAACATGCACCAAATGTGTGTGTGTGTGTGTGTGTGTGTGAGAGAGAGAGAGAGAGAGAGAGAGAGAGAGAGAGAGAGAGAGAGAGAGAGAGAGAGAGAGAGAGAGAGAGAGAGAGAGAGAGAGAGAGAGAGAGAGACCAAATTTTTATGTGAAAACCCAAAGTGGGAAAAACCATAGAGAACAATCTCAAGTATATGAATGAGCACCAACTCAAATTATAAAGTTCATAATCACCAACTTGCAGGAGCACCAACCCCTTTACCGAGCACTAACACAACAACTATTTGTGAGCACCAACCCACAGGAGCACCAACTCACAAGAGCACCAACCCCTCTTGTGTATAAAATATAACTATTTCTCAATGTTGTTTACTCAAAAAATGATAGAACTCTACAATATCTACTATTTTTCTCTCCTCTTTTCTTATATTAAAAAATTAAAAAACCATGCACTCTCTTTCATATAACAAATGCCTTCTTAGGCCTTTATTTATAGCTTTCCAAATGACCTTTGGCATTCACCTTTTGTGTCCCTTGAATCCTCATGGAAAATGGATCCAAAATTGCATGAAAATTTGTATCCTTGCATTTGAAAAGTCACATGGTGACCCTTCATAAGAAAATACATTCTTTCCTCTTTTGTCTTTATCTTGGTGACTTTTTGTATTCCTCAAAGTGTCCCTTCATGGAAAAATGTGCCATACCCTCTTTTGTCTTCACATGGTGACTCTTGGAATTCCTCAAGATGACTTTTCATGAGAAAATACGTCCCATTCCTCTTTTGTCTTTACCTCATGACTCTTTGACTTCTCCATGGGTCTTATTTTGACTTATATGCAACCAAAAATATATTCATTAATATTAAATAAATATTAACACACATTAGCCAAGATATGAATATTAAAAACACCATTAAATGCAATGAAGCCTTTATCACTAATGGTAGACCTTTGACATCAATGAAAATATTTTCAACAAACACTATAATCAATGCTTGTAATTATTGGGCACATAACAACTATGACCTCACTAGAAGAGTGTGTAGTGCAATTGGAAGTTGGGAGAGCATTCCACACCAATTTTTTAAATTTCATAATCTCATGCACATTTTCAATGGTAAATTCATGAGGGGACCAATCATAGATGAACCTCTTGAAAGACTGAATGAGGCTCCATGGTTCCATGGAAAAATTGAGGTATGTGACTTCATACAATGCCTTGAAGAATTCTATGACAAAATAAGTGATCGTATGAGGTCATTAGTACATATCTTTGATGTTATATCTAAAAGATTGTGGTGAACCCATCATGAACGACTCCTTTAGTTTGATAAAGTATGCTCTGCCTTGTATCACCAGTTCCATCATGATAACAATGTTAGGGGAGCAATCAACTATAGTAGAGTACTAACACCTAAACCCATATAGAAGCTTAAGAGAAAATATGGATAAATGAAGAGTCAAACCTATTAGAGTACTTATAGGTACATGAATTATATGTAACTTTACATACCTAGAAAATGGATTGGTATGTTCATGAAGAATGACACATGGGAACTTAATTTTGACATCTTGAAGGAGAACATGAAATTGGCCCTATCTTATTCTTCTTCAAGAATAGATTTATGCCTCACCCTTCAATTCATACATGAAGTAATTATTGGTGACCTGAGTCTCATTGAAGATCATCTAAGGAATATCCATCATGTTAGTGAACAACCTCTACATATCTTCAATAAACCATCAACTCAAGTTATTTCCATGCCAGAACTAGTCCTTGATCAAGACTGGTGAAAATAAATATGTCTAGGTAAATTGAAGCTAGTGTTTCACATGGAAGAAGGTGAAGGATCCAATCTACTTGACCCTTTGACAAACCATTTGGATGTTCCTACAGATATTGGCACAAGAGGTGTTTAGGATATAGGTGTAAATATAGACAACCACTACAAAGGGTCCATTTAGACTGTTCAACACAACATCAACATAGAATAAGAACCAAAGATGGCTATAGTAAGAAATTACTAGACTAACACAAAGATTTCAAAAATATTTGAGTTGTTAAAGGACTATCAAGATGTCTTTCTAAGAAATTATAGTGAAATTAAGGGAGTCCCTCCATCCTTGGTAAAGATGTTTATCAAGATAATGGAAGGCACTTGACCAGTTAGAAAACAACCATATAGAATGAATCCCAATTTATAAGCATGAGTCAAAGAGGAAATTAATAACATGTTGTGCATTGGATTAATCCCCCCATTTATGAATCTAAATGGGTTAGTCCCATGGTGATTAGTATAAAAAAATATGGATGTATCCATATTTACGTGGACTATTAGTTAATGCATCCTATGTCACTAACACTTCCCAACACCTTTTATAGAGGAAATCCTTGAAGGTGTTGCTAGATGTGAGATTTATACCTTCACAAATGGCTTCTTGGGATACCATTAGGTATAAATAGTTAAAGATTTTGAACTAAATATAATGTTTTCCACTAAATGGGGATCCTTCAGGTATACTATCATGCCCTTCAGGTTGAAGAATGCCCTAGTTTTGTTCTCACAAGTAGTTGTTTAAGCCTTTAAATATTTCATCCATAAGATTTTTCAAGTTTACTTGGATGATTGGATAATTTATGGTTTGGTCGAGGACCATTGTTTTAACCTGAGGCTTATACTTGAGAACTGTCAGTTCTTACAAATATCTTGGAACTTAAAGAAGTACCTATTTGATACACTCTTTGGTGTGCTCTTAGGACACATTATTTAAAAGGACTTTTGGTAAACCTAGAAAATGTGTATATTTTTCTTTGCATACTAGTGCCCAAGACTCAGTGTGAGGTCCATGTCCTTTTGAGCCATATTGGTTAATATATAAAATTCATCCATGGATATGCAAAGATTGTCATGCTCCTGGAGAAAATTCTAAAGCATAATGAGCACTTCATATGGACTTCTTCTTATAAAGAATATTTTGAGACATTGAAGTACAAATTGGTCATCACTCCTATCCTCCAATTTCCTAATTAGACAAAACAATTCCATGTACATGTTGATGTATTTGGGATGGCCATTGGTGAAATCCTTGCATAACTAGGTAAAGGTTACTTGGATCATCCAATCTACTTTGCTAGTAGAAAACTCACTCTAGCTAAAAGGAATTACACCTCTATGGAATGTGAAGGATTATCGATGGTTTATGTTATGCATAAGTTTTGATAGTATTTATTGGCCACTCTTTTTGTCTTCTATATAGATCATGAGACCTTGAATTACCTTATCAATAAACTAGTGCTACATGGATGGTTCTGCCATTGGATCATGTTGTTCTAAGAGTTCTAATTTTCAATCATGATAAAACCTGGGAAAATCAAATTTAGACCTGACCACCTATCTCAAATTGAGTTCAGATAACCACCATGTGCCATAGAGGATGAATTGCCTAATGTTTAAATCTTATATATTACTCATGTACCTAAGGAGATAGAGGACATTACCACATTTTTGACTACTAGCTTAACACATGATTGTCTCACTCCTCAAGCCAAGAAATAACTCATGATCTGCATCACACCTTTTCAACTCATAGGAGGGGATCTTTAAAAACTTGATAATGATGAAATTATTTAGTGTTGTGTTATGCAACATGAGCATCCTAAGGCACTTTAAGAAGTTCATGAAGGTAATACTAGAGGATACTATGCTGGAGAAGTTACTATGCGCAAAGTTTTAATGACTAGATTATGGTGGCCTACTCTTTTCCAAGATGCTAATGCATATGTTAGACATTGTGATATATGTCAGCACATAAGAAAACATAATCAAAGAGATGCCATGCCTCTATGACCAGTTCCTTCTTAGGAACCATTTTAGAAATGGGCCATTGATTTTGTTGGCCCTATTACTCTAGTTGGGTGAAGAATAGGTTCTTGATACATCATAATAACAATTGACTACTTAATGTGCTAGGATAAATCTATGACTATAAAATATTATACTTCTCTATCTATTGTATACTTAATTTGGGAGAATATCATAACTCAGTTTGGATGCCCACTAGGTTTCATTAGTGAGCATGGTACCCATTTTTTAAATGAGAAAATTTGTGTCTTACTGAATGAGTTCATGATTTCACATCACAAAATGATGTCATACCATCCTAAATCCAATGGCACCACTTAGGCCTTCAACAAGATTCTAGGCACCACCCTCATGAAGATTTGTAATATTGGCCAAATGGACTAGGATGATATGGTATACAAAGTCTTGTGTACTTATCGAATGATTTACAAATGCCTAAATAAAATCACCCCTTTCAATTTGGTATAAGGTACACAATCAGTCCTTTTAGTTTATTTTTTATTACCTCTTCATATATCATGCGTATGACAATTAAATGAGGAGGCATCCTTAAAATCATGCTTAGATGCTTTGTTACAACTTGATGAAGCCTATTTCCTTGATCATTGGAGTCAAGATGTGGAAAATCACAAATAGAAGGCATGACATGAACACCACATAAAGAACAAAACCTTTACTTTGGGCATGAAAGTATTTCTATATGACTCCAATTTTACTTGTCATCCTAGAAAAATTTAAACTCACTAGGATGGTCCTTCCATTATTTATAGCATTCAACCTATCAGAGCATGCTTGTTACAAAGGTTAGATGGCTAGTTCCTTCTTGGACATTAAAATGGAATCTAGCTTAGGCCATATTTCACTTCTATATAATCTCAATATAATAATTCAATAAATATTTTACCATTAGTTTAGAATTTCCTATTTTCAATAAAAGCATTACAGTTTTTATGCACAAACACTTCTTAATATATTTGTCTTTTCATATTTATATTTTCATAGAGGACCATGACTTAGTTTTAATATGGGGTAAGAGATATAAAATCTCAATTTAAAGATAAGATCACAAGTTACATAGGTGCATGAATTATATAGGTACATAAGGTACTTGGGAATGTAAGGTATTAAATGCATGCAAGGTTATTAGGGAGCGTAAGGATCCTATAGCGCACAAGATGTTTTAGGCATGGAATTTATTTAAGGCATGCAAACTATGTAGCATAAGGATAGGGTGTTCCTACCATTAGTTTTAATTTTGAAAGATAGTTGTCTTCCACACCAAGATAAGCACAAAACACAATTATCATCTAATTCAAAAGAAGTCATGAGATGAGACATGCCATTAAGGTGGAAAAGTATAGTAATGGTGAATAATGTGCCAATGATGTGATGTGATAATATCATTAAATTCATTAATTATAAAAATTAATGATCGAAGAATGGTGACCGTTTAAGATACACATTAATGACATGAAGTGATGGGTGAAGGGAAAGTAGTAATAATGGTGAACCCCCTTGAGCTTATAAATAGGCAAGTTAAATTATTTTTACACTTTACCTTTAAATTTAATTGAGATTAATAGAGATGAAGAGCTGAGAATGAAGTTAATATAAGAGCTAAGAGTGAAGAGAATGATCTAATCCAGATCCCAAATATGGAAAGTCACAGGTTAATATAGGTATTAAGGAAAACATCACTTCTTACCAAATGAAACATAGGGGGAAATTTAGGACATGGACATGATAGAGAGAGATTATAGGTTTTAGGTAATAAAAGTCCACCATTATAATGTAATCAAGCTTTAAAATCCAAAGTCATCAACCATAACCATGTATTATTTTGGAAACATTGGATGACTGTGCGTCAACCTTAAAGATCCTTAGAGGGTGATGTAGCCTAATAAAAAGGCCCTGAGTACTTAACCATTACCTATAATACCAAATTAAGAGGAGGTAAATTAGGAGACATAGTTTTCATTAGGGAAGAGACTCTAAAAGAGAAATTTTAGTGCATAAAGAGATAAGAATAAAAGATGACATGAAAAACAATGAATACGCAATCATTCCCACCCCCACTTTTATTGATTGAGGAAATACAATATCTAGAATTTTTATTGTACATGGATAACTGGGTCTCTAAAGGATCCACTTGCACAATCTTTGACTACATCCATTAACAACTAGGAAATGAGGTTGAAATTCAAAATGACTATCGAGTTAAATTCCATAACACCAAAAACTATGTGGTGTTTGATCTTAAAATATTCAATGCACTAGATGTTGTAGGGTTATTCTAACTCTTCAATTTGTGATACTTTGTAAAACCCACAAATGTGATTTAGTTCCTTCTTTCATGTGTCCATGAGGACTGTATCTACTTTGTCAGGCATAGTATGAAGATCACACATGAGAGAATAATCAAGGTCTCAAGACTGTAGTGATTAGGTTTGGATGTGGTTGATAACCTAATAGAAAATAAGGAGGTCTAAAAGACCACCATGATGATGATGTACCAAAATTAGGGCCACACCATGTGCATAAATAACCTACAGGATCCCACCCTCTAAGTTATGATGTAGATCATCATGACCAAGATCAATGAGACTAATTGGTGGAAGGATGTTGACATGGAACACCTTTACATTACCCACCAAGTCAATGAAGGCTTGAAATATAATTGGGATATGTATTTTATCCATAAGTTTATCGAATATGTGGAGAAGATCCATTGGATCCCCAAACATAGGTTTATATAGGGGTATTCATTTTATTAATGGTTTTTAATGAGATCAACGTATTGGACTACAACTTAGAGAATTTAAGTGGACATACCCACCCATGCATAGGTCCCCTTTTGAGTTCTAAAAAGTGTTCACATGCCCTCAACACATCACCCCCTCTTAAAAAATCAAGATGAGGTATTGGTTTGATGATATGAAGGAGGCATTTAGGAATGAGTGGTACATCCCAAAGTATTTACCCCCTTTGGATACTAAGCAAGCTTAGTTTGTAATGCAGTAACACTTCTCCTTTGCATGCATAAGGATGATCAATTTTGGAGAGATTTTTACATGGTTAAAGTTATTGTATGCCTTCTCATCATGATACTTCATGGAATATATGAATTAGATCCATGATGCACAACCCATTACCTTCAAGGGTGAGAAGATGGACTTAGATATTCATACTCTCTAAAATATGTTTGTCTATCTAGGTAAAAAGGCCTATCGAGAAAAGAGGGAAATAGACCTGAAAAATATAAAGGTCAAGTAGATAATGGTGGAATAAAAAGTACACAACTTGTTCTATATACTATGACCCCAAAAGGATCCAAAGGATGGAGGCCCTAAGGAAAATCTTCCATCAGCACCATCATTGAAGAAGAAAAAGAGAGCTGAGCATGATACCAACACAAGTGGTCAATAGGCACCACCAAAGTGTCATAAGATTTCCCAAGCTCCATAACTAGACCCCTCATATCCATAATATTCTCCTCTATACCCATCTCTACCTTGCCCTTCACCACACCCCTCTCTAGCTCACCCTTCTCCACCGTGCCCATCTCCACCTTACCCATCTCCACCTAGCCTTTCTCCACCATGCCCATTTTCACTATACCCTTCACCTCTACGATCATCTCTACCCAAGTCACCACCACTGTAAGTCCCTCCACCTTCTCCTCCATAATTTCCTCTCACTCCACCCTCACCCCTTAAAAAATATCCATATCCATCTCCCTCAAAATCATCTACTTTAGGAGTTACACAATAAAAAACCATATAACAAGTGCCTTAGTAGGAAATCCATATAGTACAAGTATAAACATCAGATTATGACTCTGAGAAGACTCCTTCACTAGTGTAAGGGGAGGATGCTACCTTTGATGATGTGTTCTTTGATGCAAAACAACTTTATGGAAAATATGGGGATGGTAAGGAATAAGAAAGGAATGAAATGGCCATTGGTATCCCTTCTATGGATACCAATGTAAGTTTTAAATTAGATCATGACCATACTAAAGGAAAGGAATTGGTTGGGTCTATAGAAGAGCTTGGTTATGATGCATCTACTAATCCATGTAAAAATTATCAATTTGGCATCCCTAATAAGATGTTATATCTATGGTTGAAATTCATTCCTTATGATGTAACCTTGGAGACAAGGAAATAGGTTTCCTTCCTACTAGACATGTATAATTAGGAGTGGGAATTTGAGCTCCCCCCAAGACAACCTCTCATTAGGATTTGAGGCTCCTATTTTACCTAAGCCACTATGGGTGGATCCCCAAAATATTCCCCCTCTTTTAGTGAGCATATCATTTTTGAAGTTGGCCATGGAGGTCATGTGTTAGAACATTTTGTCAAATTTTGATGCATGAAATACTAAGAATAAACATTCCCAAATAGTGGGTATGTATAATAAATAAGTTACCACCAAACATGCACTCACCAAGGAAGTGACTACTCTGAAGTAGGAGTTCAAAGAGGCCACATAGGTAAAAATTATAACATTAAACCTCTACAAAATAATTTTGGAATAAGAACCGACATTGGTGGATGATGTAACTATGGATGGGGATGCCATAGGAAAGTTAGATACTTTGGAAAACCTCTTATTAAAGCACTGTAAGGAGCATCTTACATCAAAATATGAGGGATTAAAGCTAGAAAAATAATTCTTCGAGGCAATAGAAGTCTGAAAACATGATCTAGAAGGGGTTAAGGAAGTCATCCCCATTTTGGATGGAATTTGTGAGTGGTTGGCATTATCTAATAATATATTGGAGGCTCATCTCCAAGCTAAAGAAGCCCAAAGGGAATAGATGGTTGATGTTATGCTCTTAATAAGGGACCATGTTGATGATGCCAAGGCATTCAAATATATGGAGATAATGGAAGAAACCATCAATACTCATCATTAAAAACTAAATGGAAGTTTTGTATCCCTTCAAGGATAGGTTTTAAAGGAAGTCTCAACACTTGAAGACATCTAGAAGGATGCCATCACATCCTTGGATGAACTAGTCAAGAAGGCCAATGATATTTCTAGCCAACCTAAGGATATGAAAAAGTCGAAGAAGGTCATCAAAGAAATAAATACCAAGTTAGTCAATGAATTATCCCATTGGGACAATATCAAGAAGGAGACCAAGTAGATGGGACTTAAGGTTTTGATATAGGTCACTAGCGTGACTTAGTTCAGGACAAACTAAGAGTGTAGTGTGGGGTGATGTTGGCCCCAAATTTTGGCTAAGTGTTTGTCCATTTTGGTGTGACACTGACATGGAATAAAAGGAACATAGTGTGAAAAGTCTATGGCACAAAAAATTTTAGGCACAGAAGCACCGTGGCATAGAACCTACGAAGCACAAGAGCATAAAGGTGCATAAGCACCAACACAAGAGGACCTAGTCAAAGGAGAATTGGTCATGAGCAAGCCAAGAGCATAAGACTCAGAATAATATTAGAAGACTAGAGGAGTGCATGGGAAGTAGGAGTGGTTAAGGAATGGTTCTTAAGGGTCACCTAGACCTTATTCATCAAAAGTTTTGCACTGACCCATAAAGATAGAAACACATGATAGTAAGGATCCATAATAACATGAGTATATAGGGGACACAAATGCCCAGGTCATTAGGAGAAGTTAGTTGATTGAGTTCCATGAATATTAGTCTATTGAGATTTCATTAGATAAGTACTCCTATTATTACTGTTGTAAACACTTTGTTACGGATAAACAAGTATAAATACCCTTATTTTAAAATACTACGAAGAGGATTGTTACCTAATGGATGTTTATGCTTAATATAGTAATTATGGGTATTATATAACTTCTTGTGTTCATGATTAATGAGTATGTTATATTGAGTCAATCTTAATGAACAAAACTTACTATAAAATCTAACTTATCTTTTCTATTTTTAAAGTAACAACTTTAACTAGAAATGGTAGTAGTCTATGTAATCATGGTGGTTGAGCCTGGTAATATTAGAATCAAGGTAGTTTACATATGATTTTATATATTATCTATTTAATTACATAAAGGTAAGAATATTATTAATTTAATAAAACTATGAAACAAAACTTGTGGGAACTAGTCTCTAGTTGTGTGCTTTGGGTGAGCACACAAGACTACAATCTTATGTGAAAGGGCCAGTGCACTATCTCATTGGGATAGACTCCAATGCCAAAGCTATAATAACAATAAAAACCCCAAAAAAATATGCTTCTCCAATACTTATAGCTACTTGAGGTAACCACATGAGGATGGAATGTGTTCCAAATTTATTGAATCTGGTTCTACCAAGTGTGTTAGAACTATTAACACTCCAAATTACACCTTATAAAGAGGTTATTCAGGACTAATTCTAAGATTCAAGTAACATAGGATTATACCAAGGATATGGGTGACCTATGGTTAGGATAAACCTAGTTTATGGGGTTATCTCCCCTGGTGCATCCATTAAGCTTAAGATCACTAAACCCACTAATTTTTTGGGGTGAAAAGAGATAGATAAATTCATTAAAGGAAACCTATGCTACTATAGGTGATGCACCAATATTATTTATCCACTCTATTTGACCTCCTCAAAAACCTAATGAATAATACATGAGTTGAACACTCTCTACAAAGAGTCTTATGCATCATTACTTCACATTAAGGTAATGGTAGATGGATACAACTTGGAGGTGATGGATGAGAGGTATATCTTGAGACACTTCCATCCATATTACACTTCAATTATAGTCACCAACCTTTGACACATCATATGACCTACATAAAAAAACCTACTAACATCTAGGTGAGGTAAAGACCAACAAAGGGATAAAAAATACCACTTATTCATATCAAATAATCATAAAACACTATATATTAACATGAATAAGTTGAAATAGTATTTTTATTAGCTCAAGAGGTCTATAAGATATAAATCTAGGCAAAATTTCCTCATACCCAATTGAGGGATGAATAAAATAGCCTTAGAGCCTCAATATATAGAACATGAATAAGAGAGAGAGGTAAATGTGGTGTGGATGTGGCATGGATAGGTCAAAAATGACCTTAATTTACTCTAACAATAATTAAAAGTAGCCATAACAGTCCCCTCACTTCTTTATGCATTGCCTTTATGGTTTGTGGGATTCAACGAGGATTTGATGTAGAAATGGAGTGGTGGGGGATAATTAAAACTTGGTTGACCCTAAAAAGAGTATGTTCATTCCAATTTGGTTAAACACTCCCTTATTTTGTAGTTACAAAGGTGGAAACATGGTTTAGTTGGCCTTAATGAGTCATTAAGTAGCCCACTTCCCTTTGTGCATGTTGACTAGGCTTGGAAACTACCCATATTCCATTATGAACATGAAGTGTGTCTAATTTAATTAATTAGGTATTTAAAAAGGTGTATTGACCTTACATTGACTACCTTAGTATCCCCTCTATACCAAATCATCTTCTCTTGTTGCCCAAAATAGGCTTACTAGACAACTAAGCCTAGTCTCTTGATGCTAACTATTTGCATGGTTATGAAACCTAAAAAAACATTTAGAATAGGTGAATGAGAATTAATTATATATTAATTAACATTTTACATTATAATATGATCTTCCCCAATAGTATATACCTATATTTTACCCATCTAGGTGACTAGGTCACCTTTCACTATCACTTGTAGACTAGCCATTTAGACCAGACTTGCAGAAGCCTTTCCAGGGAGAAATTTTAGAAATTTGTGGTCTAAGAGGGTGGAATAAATAGCATATTACCTTCCCCAATGACCTTCAACCTTTAAATATTCTCAAAACCTTATTTTCCACTTAAAACATTTTAAAAGTGTAATTTATCATAAGTCCATACAAATTAGTGCCATGTATGGTACCTCCTCAAAGTTAATCATGTGTTATATGTGAGTTTAGGACCATTTAGGGCATTTGGATGCAAACATATTATTTTTTTTTCAATCATGTCTCTATTAGGGTTTATGAAAGGTTTTAGTGGCCTACCATATTAAAGGTGGTTTATAAAATACATGCCTCTAATACAAATCCTTTTTACATGGATATTTATCCCATATACACCCTCAAAATTATTGAAGAGATTCTAGTCCTATTCATCTTGAATAATGAGATGTGAGTGAAATTTGGCAAACCTTAAGCTCCTTATTAAGCATTTTATGTAGGTTGTAGTCTTAGGGATCATTGATAGAGTTAGGATCCTAAATCCCACTCTTTCCTCCATGGATGTTGAGTGTATAAGTGTCCCCAAATCTCCCTAAGATCACTAGGTATAAGTCTTCTTTCTTGGTGAGATAGGAACATTGTATTAGATAGTCCAAGATGGCAGACTAGGGGTAGTGTAACTCGATAGAGGTAATAAAACCATGTTGACTATTTACTTGTATATATATATATATATATATATGTATATGTATGTATATATATATAGGTATATGTATATATATGTATATATATATATACATACATATATATATATATACACACACACACACACATATATATATATATATATATATATATACATATATATATATACATACATATATATATATATATATATACATACATATATATATATACATACACACACACACACACACACACACACACACACACACACACACACACATATATACATATACACACACACACACACACACACACACACACACACACACACACACACACACACACACACACACACACACACACACACACACACACACACACACATACACACACACACACACACACACACACACACACACACACACAGAGATATATAGACACACACATATACATATACACACCTTTTCAAAACCTTATTTCTTTTATGGGGTCTGGATATGCCACAAGAAGGTTGAGGTCTTAAATTCTAAGAATGATTTTAGGACTTATAGGCTTAGTCTGAGTTTTAGTGCTCTTATAGGTGAATTGGTATATCCAATGTCACAAAATAACATTTTTATATATATTATTACCTATTTAACTTGTCTCTAGCTTCCCAAACCACCACTTTAATCCATTTATCTTGTAGGTTTACTTTGCTCATCACTATTCATGCCGAGTGCATGAACTAGTTATGTAGAGACCTTAAGTAATATCTTATCTTCCTTCCTACAATGGAGATGACATTGTAATATTTTGTAACATGTTTTTAGGGTCTATAAACACCCTTTAAACATGACTTCCTTCCACCCTTCTCTATGCATACCTCTCATCTCCTTGCCTAGGGTTTAAGAATAACCAAGCTTGTACAACCCTAATGGCTTAGTTTAGTATTTGACTTGATCAAACTAAGGATGTTATCCTATTAGAAACACTTTTTTGTATTTATAAATATAATATATTATGTTTTAAACCTTTATAATTACCCAAAACATGAAAACATCTTCCATTCCTATAATCTGGCCTATGACTACCTAGTTAAGTCATAAAAGGCCTAATAGTCTGTTAATATTCATGTTAGAATTAAAGTAATCAATAAATACATGGAGAATAATAAAATTTAAATATAAATAAAAACAATTTATTATCTCTTTTCTCACCCTTTTCATGAATCATGTTCCATCACATTTTCATTCTCTTACCCATGACCCTGTATGTAGGTGGCAGTCCTGCATCTTAGCTGAGTAGGTGTGAGTGATAATCATTTTAATCATGAAGGTCATATTAAAAATTATTAATATTCACATAATTATTATGAATTTTTTAATATTTTTTCCCTTCATCCAATTCAAGACATCCTAGAATTGGCTCCTTTTCTCAATTTGCCATTCATGTATAGTCAAGCTAGTAGACACTCAATTCTAAGCTTCTTAACTGTGTACAAGTGTGGGTTCCTTCATTTTGATAGAAAATTAAATTAATATTTAACATTATAATAATATTTAAATAATCCTAATATAACTTTGAGACTTATTAACCACTTCTAACTCATCCACTTGGCCTTTATTACTATTTGTAGAACATAGTCCTAGTTTGCTACTTGTGTGAAATATGAAGGTGAGGTTTATTCCTAAGGTGAGTCCTCACATCCATGATTAAATTAATATAACATGTTTAAATTTTTCCATTTTTCAAACCATACCTTATCTAACACCAATATAGGGCTCTTCTACATACATATTCTCCATCCATAGTCATTTGTAGATATTAAACTTTAGACTCTTGACTATGTGTGAGATGAAGATATAAATTTTATTTTTCGATGAAAATTATCTACCATTCACAAATATATCATTTATAACATATATTTAAAATATATTTTAACTTCATACATATTTAATGATATTTAAAATAGGCTCTTATGTTTAACCTACATTGTTTCTATAGTCAGGCATGTGGGTGCTGGTTCTATGCCTCTTAATTGTCTGATTGCTTCATTTGAGAGGTGGAATGGTGTCACATTATT
Organism: Torreya grandis; assembly: GCA_037957365.1. NCBI lineage: Eukaryota > Viridiplantae > Streptophyta > Pinopsida > Cupressales > Taxaceae > Torreya > Torreya grandis. Next base: position 19,481 of record JARHVA010000238.1, read on the forward strand.
TATATTGAGTGAAATAAACATTTTTATGACCTTATATTACTCATTTAAACCATATTAAAATCCTCTTTCTCATCACACTTTTAGTGTTGCTTCAACATTACAATAACATCCCTGTGTGTACTCAATATGGGTCTTAACTGAGCTTGTTTTCTTTAGGGCTGGTTGTTGGTGTTGGTATTTATATAAACCTAATATATTGATACAAATAATTATTTACATATACTTATGAATCCTCAAGGATCATTAATGTCTTTAATATCCTATCCCAATAGTCTTTCATTTATTTAGTTTGCATAATAGGCCATTACTATTAGGATTGTGAGGACTTGTCCTTCTAGGGCTGAGGATGAGAGTGGATATGAGTATAGGGAAGTGAGGATAATGATGATATAAATATATAATGTGATCATAATATGAATCCAATTCATGTTTTAAACCATCTTGATGGTTCCCCATAATCACTATAGTGAAAACCTATTCATACTTGTTAGGAGATCATTTTACACACATGATAGTTATATGGTATGAATGACAGTTATCTTAGAAAAATATTTTGAAGGATTTATTTGATCTGGTGGCTCAACTAATTTCTTATGGTATAAAATTAATAATTTTATTTGAATCCAAATAACCATCATCTAATACTAAAACCAACAGTCACTTCCATTTTATGCACTAAAATCTCTATAATATGAAGAAACTTTGTTTGTAGCATACACATGTAACAACATGGAGGCTTACTTACTTTTTAGGGCCCATATGTGTGAACCAGTAGTGGATAATTATGGATATGGACCTTGAGGACTTTTAGAATACATGTATGACCACTGATTTCATCAAACCAACTAAAACTACACTAAACTATTAGAAAGACAACCTTGTGTGGATGAAGGATGTAAATCTAGTTTCTTAAGTTCTTAATGTTTGTTCATAAATCACATGGGATAAATTTAGAAACTAATTCCTAGGATTGGAAGGTAATTAGGTGCCCTTCCTCTATCCAATATCTCAATTCATCTTCTTATCTCTCTTATCCGTATTAAGCAAGAACTTGACTAGTTGTCCAAGGTTGCCAAAGATCTCGATGGAGAAAGGGAAACAATTTTTGGATTATTTTGCACATTTTAGACATGAAAATTATCTAAGATACCTACCATAAACCATCATGAAATTTTTGACCTCCCTCTATATGGAACTAACCATATAGATCTGTACAAGCTTATAAAACACCTTATTTTCTACATTTTCTCATGTTTGAAACTTTGAGAAGCCATTAGAGGGCAGAGAGAGAGAAAATAGAGGTAAAAAAACATTTCAAATTATATAGTATTGGTGGGGAAGCTAAAAGGACACATTTATCACATGTGGGGCCCATTTGATGAATGAAGGGTGGATTTGGATTCTAAAAAGGAGACCTTTTATGCATATAAACACCTTGTAATGATAATAGGATGAAAATGAAACCTTTTATGACCAATAAAAACAATGTGACACTTTATCAAAAGTTTTTATAACTGCAAGATTTCTTTTATGGCATGTTTGAAGGGTGTATTTAATGACTTGGAGGGTTAGTTAAAGATTGAAATAGGTTTGAATAAGTATATCGTAGAGAGTAGCCTTTGATACACACTAGAACTCATATTATGACTTGAAAAAGGTTTGAACATATCCCCATATTATTAACAAGGCCTCTCTCATAAGAAATGACTAAAACAAGCACAAATACTATGAGAACCATAAACCTTAAATTTTACAAACTACCTTAATTTTTGCTAGGAAACCTTAACTTTATCAAACAATGTTTAGGCCATCCTATATACTTCAAAATACCTTTTACACTCCTCAACTCACTCAAGGACCACCATGACACCTTAACACATCACCTAAAGACCCCAAAATAGGGTATCCCATGATGATGTCTTTAATCACCCCATGGTACATATAATGAGAGTTTGAACAATGCTAGAAAGATTAAGAGACCATAAGAGGATCATGATAAGGTTTATGAAGACCATGAAATATTGAAGGAGGTTCATGATTTTTTTTATTATAAGGGTTGATGTTTAGACTGGGAGGCCAAACCATCAACAATTATGTCACATACTTCAAATTTATATGTACTAATCCAGAAAAATTATGAGATTTTATTCATTCACTAGAACTTGATGTTTCTTCAATAATCATATAACCTTATATGGATATAGATACAAAATTATCTATAGACCAATATTTTATACTAATTTTTGTGAAATAATATTATTTATGATATCACTATGAACAATTGATTTGAAAAACTTACCTCTAAATTTGAAAACATTTATTAAAACTTTATTTCATTTCACATGATTTCTATGCTCTTTTTAAGGTTTTAACAACACCACATTCATCATGAGAGAATATCCTCTATCTTTTATTTCATCTATGTTATGAACAAAAAAAAAATTCTTCATATTCTTGAGGAATATGCACACTTTCATTGTTAGGAATAAATCTGAAATGAATGCAAAATAATTCCATAAAATCACAATAACAAGATCTATAAACAAAGATGCATAAAGAACAAAAATAAAAATGCACAACACAAAGACTATATTTAACATGGTTCACCTAATGTGGGATACATCCACCAAAAAACACTCACTCAAATTTTATTACAATCCACAAGAGTAAAATCCACTCTTAGATCAGTCTTCTCACAATTATAATGCCCAAATATTGTTTGGATCTATGCTCTACAAACCCTCCTAAATTCACACACTCTATTCTCACTTTTCACAACTTATTTTATCATAATCATCATGTATTACATGTAGTACATCCTATTTATAATAAATTTTGATTTTGATGCTCTCCCACATAATACATGCATACACCCACACCATGCTAGCATTTGATTGCATTACACTGATGCTCAACTACAACATGCCAACATTCACCTATAACATCATGTTGGAATTCACCTGTAACTCCATGTTGGCATTAACCTACATCATCGATGCTCACCCACATCATTAATTCTCTCCATCATCACCAATGATCACCCACATTATCAATGCTTGCATGTATTACACCCATGCCAACATTCATACAGAGTTTCACCGCATGTGGACATTCATTTAGAGAACCTCAGATGCTCATCCAAAATACATTATAATTTGGAAATACGCTCCACAAAATAACAATATCCCTCTTGGAAACTGATTTCCTCTAAGTAGATTTCTCAACCCTTTGCTATCATTTGTATGCCAACCAAAATTGAACATAACTTCAGTTTCTCCCTTGTGACCACCTTGGTCATCATGTCTATAGGATTTTGATTGGTATGAATCTTCTCCATCTTTAACTTATCTTCCTTTAAAGTTTTCCTAATGAAATGGTACCTCAATTGTATATGCTTCATCTTAGAATGGAAAGTGGAGTTTTTTTCTAGATGTATAACACTCTATCACTATATAGCCTCCCTTCCTCCTTCTTATGCCCCAAATCTTCAAGCAAATAATGTAACTAAATCATTTATTTTCCTACCTCTATGGTAGTAGCATACTTAGCCTCTATGGTTGATAAAGACACAATTTTCTATAGTCATGAAATCTAGCTCACCATTATGTCACCTATAACAAATACATATCTTGATGTAATCCTCCTACTATCCAAATCTCCATCCATGTTCAAATCTACATAACCATGCAAAGTGGTGTCTAATCCACCATAGCTTAAAACTATCCCCATGATCTCTCTTAAATATTGAAGAATCCATTTCACTACCTTCCAGTGTTTTCTACCTAGATCACTTATGTACCTACTTACTACTCCCATTGCATGGGTGATATTTGGCCTAATGCACACCATGGCATACATCAAACTACCAATTGACGATGAGTATGGTACATCTAACATCAAGATTCTCTCCTCCTCTATCTTAGGACACTTCTCCTTTAATAACTTGAAATGGCCTACCAAAGGAGTCCCAACTAGTTTAACATCTTGCATATTGAACCTCTCCAAGACCTTTTTAATGTACTCTTCCTAGGACATATTCAAATTTTGTTCCTTCTTATCTCAAGTTATTCTCATACCAAGAATCTATTTTTTTTCTCCCAAATCCTTCATAGAAAAGGAATTACTAAGCTATTCCTTGAGTACCTTTATTTCCTACATGTTCTTACCTGCAACCAACATGTCATCCACATACAAGCATAGGATAATGTAATTACCATAATCAAACTTCTTGATATATATGCAATGGTATGAATGACACCTAGAGTATCCATGCTCCAACATAAAATTGTCAAATTTCTTATACCACTATTGTGGAGCTTATTTCAATCCATACAAGCTCTTCTTCATTTTGTACACCATGTTCTTCTTCTTTGTGACTTTATATCCCTATGGTTACTCCATATATAAGTCCACCTCCAAATAACCATGAATTAAAATAGTCTTCACATCCATCTACTCTAAGTGCAAGTATTTCACTACCACTATCCCAAGAACAATCCTAATAGAAGTCATCTTTACCACTGGGGAAAAAATCTCATCGAAATCAATTCCCTTCTTCTGTGAAAACCCCTTTATCACCAACTGAGCATTGTAACTTTATTTCCTCCATCATCCTATTTATTTTTTTTACACCCACTTATTTTTAAATGATTTCTTACCTTCAAGTGGGTTTACCGAATCCCAAGTCTAATTTTCCATGAGAGACTGATGTTCATCATCCATTACTTGCTCCCACTTCTTCATGACATCTTCCTGCATTATTTCTTCAAATCACTTTGACTCCCCATTTTCAGTGAGAAATAAATAATTAAGAGATGGATAAAAATGTTTAGGTTCCCTTCTTACCCTAGAAGACCTTCTCACCATAGGAGTTTGGGGTTCTTGTAGATTAGGTGCCTGAAGTAGTTGCTTGGACATTTTATCATTCATAATGTCCTCCAATACTGTATACTCTTTTATGAAATCTTCTTTTTAATCCTAAAACTATTGTTTATATATGATTTTTTAATTAAATACAAAATCCCTTGACTAAAATATTTTCTTGTCCTTAAAACTCCAAATCCAAAAACCAAAGTCATCCTCACCATAACCAACAAAGGTGCATTTTTAAAACTTAGTTTATAACTTGATCGTATCATATTTATCAATATGAATGAAGGATTCATAGTCAAATATTATAATAAATTAATAATGAACCTTATTACTAGACCAAGATTCCTTAGGTATGCCTCCATCCAAAGCAGATTAAGGACCTCTATTGATTAGATATATTACCATGTTTACTGCTTGTACCCAAAACTAAAGGGGTAGTCCTGCATGCAAACTCATGCTCCTAGCATGCTCCATGATAGTATTGTTCATCCTTTTTGACACTCCATTTAGATATGAAGTTATTGTAACTATCTTTTGTCTATGAATTCTATTCCTTGAACAGTAATAAAAAATTTCATTTCTACAATATTCCCCACCATTATTTAACCTAAAACATTTTAAGTTGAGACCTGTTTCATTCTCAACTAAGGATTTCCATATTTTAAATGTATCAAACACATCATATTTTTTCCTAATTTCATACACCCAAACTTTCCTAGTTGCATCATCAATAAAAGTGACATAATGAGATGAACCACCAATAGAAGATACCTGAGCTGACCCCCATACATCTAGATGAACCAAATCTAACTTATTTTCCTTCCTTTTAGGTCCAACCTTGAGAAACCTTACCATTTTTTGTTTTCCATACATAGTCTTCACATAAATATAAATTCGACCCTTTCAATTTAGGCAATGGATCCTTCAAAATCTGCATGCCCTTTTGGCTCATGTGATTGAGCCTATTGTGCCACAAAGTTGCATCTGCATCTATAGAAATTAAATTACAACAATCAACACTACTTGATAAAAAAAAGGTACCAAAATTATTACCTCTTTTTACCATAAGAGTACCCTTAGTCACCTTCCAATAATCTGCTATATAAGTCACCATGTAACCTTCACTGCTCAACTGCCCTGTGGATGCCAAATTCCATCTTAACTTGGTCACATGCCTAACATCCTTCTATAGCCAAGTGTTCCCATTATGAATCTTGATTTTATGACATTTTTTTCCTACTATAATGCAAGTCTCATCATCACCAAGGTAAAAATGGCTAAAATCCCTTTGCACATAATCAATAAAATAATGCCTATGTGGTGTAACATGAAAAGAAACCCCTAAATCTAAAATCCAATACTCAACAATATTATCAATGGAGAGAATTAATGCATCTTGATAAACATTACCTATTATTACATTCATCTCCTTGGTGCCTTCTTGATTTTTTTTCTAGTTCTGAAGAGACCAACAATCGTTCTTCGCATGCCCAATCTTTCCACAATGCCAACATACCATCCTACTCCTTGATTTTGACCTTCCTTGAGTATTTAACTTTCCACACATTCCTTTTCCTCTAGACTTTTTCTCCATGTTATCTCCACTACCAAATCATCACCTAAAGTAGAAGTCTCCCTAGATATTTTCCATTGCATGTCCTTACTAAGGATTACTCCTATGACATCCTCAAACTTCAACTTGGCATTGTTAGAGAATGATTTACTCACAACCATTACCAGGTGATTTTAATTCTGTGGTAAGGAATACAAAATAAGTATATCCCTAACTTCATCATCAAATTAAACTTTTATAGAGTTTAACATACTCATAATTGTATTGAATTTCATTCATATGATCAACAACTAAACCATTTTCATACTGAATAACTTTTTCATTAAAAATATTTTATTAGAAGTAGAGGGTTTCTCATATAACTTCCCAAAATCATTCATGAGACCATTTGTAATCTTCTCCTATGATATATTAAACATGATTGAAGATGCAAGGATAACCAAATGGCCCCAATTGATTTTCTATCAAGTAGCTCCCAAGCCTCATCTAATGTACCCACTATTTGCTTCACTTTTAATCTTAATAGAGAATGTAGGTCCTTCTAATAGAGGGAATCCTCCATCTGCATCTTCCATAGACCAAATTTCTATCCATTGAATTTTTTAACCTTTGATCTATGATCATCAACCATAACTCCCACTTAAACTAATAAACTGTCTTATGATTCAACACTTCAAAAAATACAACTTGAAGCTCTAATACCATTTATTAGGAAAAAATAAGAAATGAATGTAGAACAATTTCATAGAATCACAATAACAAGATATATAAATAGAGATGCATAAAGAACATAGATAAAAATGCACAACATAAAGACCAAATTTAACATGGTTCACCAAATGTGGGATACATCCACCAAAAAACACTTATTTATATTTTATTATAAGCCACAATAGCATAATCCACTCTTATATTAGTCTACTCACAATTATAATGCACAAATATTATTTGAAGTTATGTCCTACTAACCCTCCTAAATTTGTACCTGAATTGACACGCTCTATTGTCACTTTTCACAACTTAGTTTATCATAATCATCATGTATTACATGTAGAACATCCTATTTATAATACATCATGGTTCCAATTCTCACCCACATAATACAAGCATATGCCTGAATCATGCCAATGTTTAATCGCATCATAACGATACTTGACTGTATCACACTAATGCACACTCTCATCATACTGACACTCGATTGAAACATGACAGTGTTTGACCATAACTTCATGTTGACATTCTCCCACAACTCCATGTTATATTTCACCTACATTGTTGATGCTCTCCCATATTGTCGATACTCACCTGCATCACTGATGCTCACTTGCATTACACCCATGCTAATGTTCATTTGGAGTTGCACCCCATATCAGCCTTCATCTAAATAACCTCAAATGTTCATCTATAATACACTATAATTTTTAAATAGGCTCCACAACATAACATGCATCAGTTATCCTACCACCTTCATTATGAGTACATAGACACTAAAATTCTCTATGGCCAGTCTCATCACATCTAAAACAAGTACCAAGGAATCCATGACCTCTACCTTGTCCATATAATATTATTCATTTGAAATTTCATTTATCTCTATGGTTATTAAATAAATTTCATTATAAATTACTCACCTCACCTTATTTCACTTGCATAGAATAACCTCTATTATTTCATCCTCTTTGTCCAAGTCCACAGATGAATTTTAATTTTCCTTGTGCCACTCATTATTTGTACAATAAATTTTATTTTGCCTTTATCACACATTGATATGCCTCTTTAACAATGATCATACCTAACTCATCTTAAATTTCCATAGACAATCCATTTACATACCATTAGATCATCTCAATATTATCTTCAATACGACCCACTCATATGGTAAGTCTATAATAATCATCAGTTAAATATATCACACTAATCTCCATCTATTGAAAATTTTGAAGCTTCTTAAAAAATTTCATGTTGTAATTGACATAAATGAATTTATCTTAAAAATTCATGATGAATTTATTCAAGTATTAATCTTACTATTTCCTTTCTAAAATATTTTAGCTTAAAGATGCTCCCACCATAAGGATGTGTGACCTTTCAAATTTACTCTAGCAAACTTAACCTGCTTGGTATCTTCTAAAATTTCATATTCAAATTATCTTTCCAACTCAGTGATGTAGTCAATGAGCTCTTATAACTCAAAATTATAAAATAACTTATGGGGTCCAACTTCAATTTATTTGTCAATCTAGAAATAACTCATAATAATTGATATTCAAGTTCATCAACCTATTTTGTGTCTTGGTCTTTAGGAACTTCTTTAGTGACTTTAATATCACTCTCATCATCTAGATTGACAACACCTTAGCATTGTGTTGTCTCCATAACCTCCATTTGGGTTTGTGTATATATCAATAATCCAATGAGATTTTCACCCTTATACCACTTCAACATCCTCTATGTACCATTTACTTAGTAATATAGATCCAAATACTCAAATGATTATCTTAAATATTCAAATCAAGAAATTCACTTATAATTTATACCCAAAAATATTGTTGTAATATGTTTGTAACTAATTTATACCCACACACTCATAAATGTAGAAATAAATAATCACAAAAAAGGACTAAAACCTTTCTTTGATACCAAATAATGTATCCATGACCAGGGATATCAATTAAGATATGACTTAGACCACATAGTCCTTAAAATACATAGTGGAATATGTATTAAAATGTAACAACACAATTTAGATCTTTATTAGATTTTAGCAAAAGGAGATACAATAAGAACAACATATAAAATGACATCACAATCTGACAAGAGACATGTTACTACATTTGGTTTTTAGATATTTTATTTCTAATCCACAACCTTTACAAATGTAGCCTAACTCACATAATAATCACTCATAATTATCCTTCATATTTAATACTTTTTCTAACATCCAATTTCATACATGTAGGGGTATGATTATACAGGCAAAAAACTCACCTACTCATATTAAGTGTGTGACTACCCAATAACAACATTAACACACATTAATTTGTGACAAATGTTAAATATATCTCATAATTATAAGGCACCAACATGTTACAACTTAACATCTCACAATTTACTATATTACAAGAAGTATTAAATTAATTCTAAGAAAATTCCCATGATCCATGTAATTCAATACCAAATAGTTAGCAATGGATAATTTAATATCACATCAAAAAGGATATATATGTGCCTACACTAAGTGTAAATGAAAAAACTCACACAAGTTTAAAAGTTTACATAAAAAATAAATGCGTTGAAAACCCTTGAATCTTTATCCTCATGTCTACTTAGGAATATTATCACACATTACTACATGCATACAAAACTAATAACAAATCATTGCATGAATTTTGTAGTGACTAAAATACTCATTCAAAAAGTCTCATCAAATATAATACTTTTTCAATGAAGAACCAAACTCGAGAATGACCCAAATGAATAATTTTCTATTCAATAAGATATCAAAAAAATTATATTTAATTCATGATTCACCACAAGACTATGCTTACAAAAAAGACTAAAACTACCTATTACACAAATCTTTATAATATTTTTATAAAAATAATATTTCAATTATACATTAAAATAGATGCATGGAAAATTAAAAACATATGTGCGATTGAAGGTTGTAAAAAATACCACAAATATTTTCATACTTGCACAAACTTACAAATATAGACATATATGTAATAAGAAAGTTGCACAAAACAACATTTAGATAAATTTCTTAAGAAAACTTATTTTGGTTGATGTAGGATTAAACATGATCCTGAATTTTATTTAATCAATTAGGATGTTTAGGTGCAAGCTATATACATATAAATATGCTTACCCTAACTATTCCATTAATCCCACTATTAATCCTGTAACCATGGTCCTAATTAAATAAATAAATCCCATTCCCCGTTATATATTCCCTATGTCATGCTAACCTCTATACACACCTCATGCTATATTAATCCCTTGATTATCCCATTAAAATTCCATTAAACCACTAATCCCATCTCATTTAATAACCACTTTCCCCACTTGCCAATTTAAAATTCAAAATATTCTACCTACCCCTAGCCAACCTATCCATAACCTCTCCCACACACTTATATCCTTAAACCTTCCTAAAACCCCAAAAATAATCCCTATTAAATCCTAATCAAATATAGAAGCCTCTAAAATCTAGATCCATATCTAATTCATTAGAATTCTCTAAAACTAGAGAATTCTTATGATTTTAAAATTCATTTTAATCCTCCCCACCACCCTATAAATAACCAAGCATAGAGCTTGGTTAGAATAATTATAATTGGAATTGGAATCAAAGCACATACAAGCTCTCTTATAACCTTCATACTCCCATTTCATCCAAATTATCCTTGCATCCAATAAGCCATTGATACCTCTTGCATCCATCTTAAATCTTGAAGCCACCATTATCAAGCAATCCAACAAGCAAGTCAATAATCCTTGGAGAATCCATTTGAAGATATTGGAGGCAAGACAAGAGAATCAAGGTGATGGTAATATTCTTATCATAATTTCTTGTTGATTGTATACTCTCTCCCTTTGATGTATTTGTAATTTTTGGGTTAATCTACTATATATAGTATATTGAATCCATAGCACAAATTTTACAAGCATACATTGGCAACCATAGTGGGAGCCATACTTTAAGTTAACCCTTGTGTGTGTAAGACATGTTAAATTAGATTTTAGGATAGGTTAGAATGATATTGGGCTCTAAAAATCTTAAATTTTTAACGTTTAAGGTGAATTGTAGTTTTGCACTGTAAATTATGATTTTGAATAAGTGATTTTGTAGATCCCAACTGTGATTATGAATAACTGTATGAACTCAACTATTAGCTATTAACTCCCTAGGTAGTTTGGTAACCTTTTGAAAAATCACTTCTTGATAACTATGATTATGAATATTATCTACAATTTTAATCATACCAGTCATGATTTTGCTTTAGGTTTTATACTAGTGATTACATTAAGACTTTTGATATCTTTTTGGTTTTTATAACTTTGAGCTAATCTTGTTGTCTTGCAAGGATAGAAATATAACTTTTGATACCTTAAAATAAGTAAGTTTTTTATACTAATCAAAATTACTTATCCTTAGTTTTGATATTGATTCCTATCCACAAATTTGCTTCTGCAAATTATGGTTTTGATTTAGGAATAAGGTCACTAACTAAAACTTGTGTTTTTTATTCCTAATAATTTTGATTCTTCTATTTGGCTATGATTTGATTACAAGAAAGGAGAAATTCTACTTAGACAAAGTCATTTCCACCCTAAATAATCTTTTTGACTATATTGTACAATATCACTTATATGGAGTAGCAATTTTGAATCCTAATTACGATTTTGACAGTTGTAGAAGTGATGTTGACACTAGCTAGATAATAAGTGTTATTAATATAGTTTTTGATCTTTAGTGGTAGATATTATGATTCCTATTAATAATATGGTTTTAAACATCATAAGTAGTTTTAAAAATCTCTGAAACATCTTATATATATATTCTTAAATTTTACACAAAACCATTTCTCGATAAAAAACAAATTTTGATTTCTATAAGTGGTTTTAAAGTTGCATAAGAGATTTTGAATATAGTTCAGAAATAGGTGTTGTTATTCATTTTAAATAATTTATCTTTTATCATTAATTTAATATTTGATTTTTTAAATAGTTTAAATTTGTATAGATCATCCATCTTAGGTAATTTTATCATTTCTAGTAATTTGTATATAGATACTTTAATCTACCTAGAATAGAAATTGCTTCTCAAAATAAATGATAATAATTTCCAAAGGCAATTTTAAAATTTAACTTGCAGTTTTGACTCATATAGTTTTGATATTAACTTATTACTGATAACATCTGACATAAACTTATTTTGAATAATTCTGATAAACTTGTTTTGAGTAATAACATTTTAATTTGTAATCCTATTTTAAAGGTTATTGTTTTTCCTACCAATTACAAAATCACTTCTCAACATATAGATTTTTGATTACTAGTAGTAATTTTGACTAACCACAAGTGATTTTGTTTGAATACATGGTTAGTGCTAGCTAATTGTCTATAAAATTGTAGATTGCTTAGTTGTAGTTTTAACCTATTAGTTGTGGTTTTAACCTATTAGTTTTGGTTTCACCTCTCTAGAATCAATTTTGGAAATCTATGTAGAAGTAGTTTTGTAGGGGTAAAAGTTATATTTGATTTTTACTAGAAATTACTAACTTTTTTTGTATAGGACACCTAAGTGAGAGGCCTTAAAACAAATTTCTAACTTGCTTAGTTTCAAGATCAGGGCTTTTTTGAAATATGTGTGTGTGTGTGTGTGTGTGTGTGTGTGTGTGTGTGTGTGTGTGTGTGTGTGTGTGTGTGTGTGTGTGTGTGTGTGTGTGTGTGTGTGTGTGTGTGTGTGTGTGTGTGTGTGTGTGTGTGTGTGTGTGTGTGTCTGTGTATGTAGATATATCTTTGATTTATTGTGATTTTGTCTCACATAATTAAATGATTAGTTAAATAAATTTTTGTGTACTTGTTTGTTACCCAAAATTTTGCTTTTACAAGGTGCAGTGTGATGTGGAATTCATCCCCACAAACTTTCCTAGTATTTAGGGGTTGGTAATGTGGATTTAATCACCATGCATTCCACCACACTCCATGTTATGACATAGTAAAAAAATTAGGGATAGTTGTCATTAGGCCAAGCGGTTGACCCTATATAAGTCTTACATGAATGGAAAGAGTTAACTCTCTGACCGAAACATTAGATAACACCCTACATAGATTTGGACCCCACATAATTTGTGTATTAGGGATGTCCCTAGAAACCTTATTTAAACCTAGCATAGGGCCTTTCAAATATAATAGGTGACTTGTTACTAGGGCTAATATCAATCCCCATAGTGACCTTTAAGTACAGATGGGATAGAGAGGGTTTGGGAGATTATGTAATGGGTCACCAACCTATATCCTCACCCATGAATCTATTAGATGGTATAGTCATCAAATTACACACCCATTGGTTTAATAAATTTTAGGGCTTGTGATTGGTGTGATTGTGTGTGTGTCATGCTCGACCCATATTGCTTATGAGTTGAATTAGCCTTATCCCTTTCTTACAAAACATTTTCAAAACCCTTAATATACATTTACATCTTAGGGATTAAACTAAATAATTTTAATCTTCATAATATCCTCCACAATCTTGAGTACTAAATTTTGTCTTGAAACTAAGCTATAGTGGTCACCTAATCCCTTCTTAGAAGTCTAAAAATCATCCTATTTATCACTTAATCCTTCTTAAGATATACTAACTCGATTAAATCTTACAAAAGTTTATAAATCTATTAGACTTAATCTAGAACACTATCATCTTATCACCCCACCTATTTATGATTAGTCTCTATGCAATCATCATCTCGCTAGTTTGAATAAAGACATCTAGTCATCTTGTCATATAGTCTCCTTGCTAGGTTAAACCTTTATAGGGTTGTCACATTGGTAGTACTTGATCATCATAGTCCCTAATCTCAAAATACAAATATTATAACATCCATTTTAAACATCTTGACCATTTTAATCTAAAAATTGATAAATTTATTACTTAAGGTCACATTTCTTACCATCTCCTATGAAAAAAACACCTGATCATCTTTATAACACCCACACATTATCCACCATGCCAATCAAGACTCATGCCCAAGTCTTAGTTTTAGTATAATTATCAAACTAGGAAGATGATGTCCTAAGGACACTAGGTGAATAAAGTAGGGATAATGAATGAAACTAAAATGACTTGCATACTCTTGGAGAAGATGAAAGACTTACTAATGACTTATTCAATAGTAATGAAGTTAGATCCCAATTTAAGAATTATATATATGAAAACCATGATCAAATCCTAGTATAAGTTATTATATTTGGAGGAAAATTTCATCCTACATTTAACCCTAATCTCCTACCACATCTCATTTAACCACCATCTAGACCCAACACTCCTCCTCACATACATATCACAAACCAAGAAGAGGGCAACCCTGAGCTCGTAGATCATGAACAAGAGTTAGATGAAGAAGAATAATCCCATTAAAATAATTTCATTAAGGTTGATATAAGGAGATTCATCTTGGAGGATCGCCTAGACCATCTGACCCAAAAAATTAATTCATTTGCATCTTAATTACATTATGAAACCCAAAGACCCTCATCAACTAAAAGAATAATTATAAACACTAATATTGAACCATTAAAACAAAAATCAATAAAAAATCATAATTCCAATCCATTAATGGACACATCCTTTTCCTAAGAGTGGAAGATGATGAAGAAAACTCTACAATAAATCGACCCTCTCACTCAGGGAATTATTGACCAAATTTGACTTTTAGGTCAAATTAGGGCACCCCTAGTAAAAACTTGGATTTTTAGGTCTATAAGGGGGTATAATATATTTTAACTAGGTGTTTTATAGGTTAATTTATGTCAACTAATGTTATATTATCTTTGGCCAATTATTTTTATGTCCTTATATCATTTTTGGGTCATTTGAGGGGTTAAAAATGTGTATTTAATGATTTGTACAAGTCTATTAGGAAATGTGTAAGTGTAAAAATGTTATTTCATGTACCATGTGTCATTAAAAGTCTTATATTATTGACACTACTAAAAATATGGTAGGTTGTTCATATAAAAGTTAGTTTTCTTAAAGAAAAAAGAGAGATTGGCACTTGTACAACCTCTTTGGGAAGTGTGCCACTTGGAAAAGGTGTGAATGTGACTATTAATCTTAAATAAACTAATTTAAACATTTTTTTATTTTGATATGTAGATTATTTCTCAAAACCATTTTGTTTCCTTTTCACCTTTCTAGACACACAAAATTGACTTTCAGGTTTGTACTTGGTAGAGCCACTAAAAAGAGTTTTAGGTAGAATGATTTTGGGAAGTTGTTTTACACTTATATACCTTAATTTAAATGAAAATAATTTTTATAATTTTCAACTATGATTTATGAACCATTCATTTGAATTTGACTATGCAAATTTGCCTATTAATCTGTGCATCCTTCATATTTTGCTTTGATTTGAAAAAGTCCATATAATATAGCTACTAAGATTGATTTTAAATCATATTTAATTCCTTATAAAATTATCCACACACTTATTTTCATGTTTCATGAGGCTTTGTTATGTTAATCATCTCAATTTTTAGAAGGATATAATTTTATGAGTTGTGGGCAATTTTCACCATTTTTAAGAGTTTTGTGCTTTGGTAATGGATTCAGAGGGTTGTGTTAGATTCATAGACATGTTTAAAAATTATCCTTGACTTCCATTTTCACCTTTCATCCAATTCTACTTGATTCTCATAGTTACAATCCATTCATCACACCAACCAATTATTTTAGAGAAGCTTGCTTGCTATTTTTGAGGTGTATACAAGTGTTTTTAGGTTTGAAAAGGTGGTTTGAAGCTAGTTACAAGCTATTTTTTGATGAATAACATGTATTTTAATAATGATAATGAATTTTGAGCTATTGTGAAGCTATTCAACATCACATTTTGTCACATTTCATGCTTTGTCTACCTAATTTGCCCAAAACATTCACCTACAGGCCCCTGATGACATCATGCTAAAGTGTGGGAAGGTTGATGCATTTATAACTTCTTAAAACCAAAATAGGTGCATTAATATGTTTGATAACAACATACTAGGTTCATTTACATGAATGGTTTCATATTACTTATCTACAACTCATTGTTATGCACCAAAACATCCACCTACAGGTGGCTAAGTAGAGTAATAAATGATTTTATGGAGAAGATGAGACAACTTGACACATAATTGATGTTGTTGTATGAGTATCAAGTTTTTACAAAAACTTGACAACCTATATGGAGTTTCAATGAGGCAAAAGGAGGAAGTAGACCACTATGATCAAGTAAGGATTGAGTTCTGGTAATCTTTCCCTAAAAATCCAAAATAGAGGTCCAAGCTCATGTTTTGGATATCATGTAACATGGTTAAAAAAGGTTTTAAGGTACCTAGAAACATAAACCTTTTAGCCCTTATGAGCTTGAATATCCTTGTAGAGAATGAAGTCAATATAATCAAGGGAGATTGGTTGTTGAGAGGATCAAACCTATCAAATTATGCATTGAAAACCTACAGTAGCATCTACACGCTTGTGAAGATGTAGATGGTCCTTTGACACATTTAGTGGACAACAATACATTCACTCATGTTGGGGATGACTCAAGTGGTTGAAATGATACACAAATGGCATGAAGATCATCACATTTTTATTAATGTATGATTTTCAAGTTTAATAAGTAACCCTAAGTGTACCTTGTATGGAAGACACTCACGTAAAATTGAGAATGAAAATAATGGGCTAGTTAGGAGGTTTTGAGGGTGTCTCAGTCCATCCAAGGTAAATGAATTAGGAGAAAGTATAAAGAAACTATCAAACTTAATGGAGAGTTTTCAAATATTTTGTTCAATATCTTTTTAATCTATATAAATCTACAAGAGTATTGGCAGAGGATTGAGGGCTTGCATGATGAAGTTGAAACATACTGAAATCCTCTTGATGACCTAGTGGGTGGTATTGGTTATTACAGACATGCTACGAATGATGAGTTGGAAAATGGATCTGGTAATCATTTAAAAAGGATAAAAGGACTGATTTTAAACCCTGAAATATCCACCTATAACCTTTATATTGACTGAGATAGGGTAGACAATGAATTGGGACTTGGTCCTAAGTGATGTTTTAGCTCATGATTGAAATGAACAAGTTTGGTCAAGGGTAGATGATCATGAAAGTTTATTTAAATTTTTTCAAGGCCTAGATTATGCAGGTTACCCCAAGGTACAAACTTTCTAGAAAAAAGACACAATCAAGGTATTATCATGCTCAGTCTAGGTTAGACAAGGGTACCCAAAGGAGTATAAAGAGCATGTTAAATATTGAGGATGAGATAAATGAGCTAAATAAATGAAATTATGACTCAAAGTAACTAAATAGAGGTAATTTTACTTTGAGTTCAAACACTAGATTACATTTATACACCTAGAGGTCTTTTTTTAGGATGGGAAATACAATCAACATTATTTTCAACCATTTAACTAGTCAAAAGAGTGTAAGGAGTATTAGAAGGTTGAGGTGGTGACCAGACCTAGAGTATTTTAATAAATATAATAAATGTATATATATATATTATGTACAATGTAAATAGAGCAAGAAAGGGTCCTAAATATGTAAACATAGTCTATGCTAAGGAAACCCTACATATAGTCTACCATAGCTTAAGTCTGTCTTGGGTCTTTGACGAATTGAAGGGGAAAATGATGTAACAAAGAGATAATTTTTTGTACATATAACCCTCATTAATTTATTAGGCCTATTAAATATCAAATTATATTATACAAATAAGGTAAGTTCCATCTATTTTGTCTAAGACAGAGGGCACTTCCCTAGGTGCATCAAATTATAGTCTTAAGGAATATGACCAAAAAGATGAACTAGAAGCTTAGAGGACCTTGTTTGAAGGTTGGAGAAATTTTAACAAACATATATAAACATGTTAAATCAAGCATGAGGTGGTGAAAACAAATAGGGTGGTATGGACATCTAAGGTTGTAGTCAGCCCTAGTAGGCATAGTTATACCTAGAGGCTCAAACAAGGAGCCACTTTCATTTTTGGACCTAATTGGAATTTAAAAATTATGTAATAATGTTTTTAGTGTCATATAATATGTGTAGAGGCATTTGGGATGTAATTAAATAAAATATAATGATCTAAGACATAAAATTTATAGGAAAGCCTATGGAATAAGGCTTAAGCTAAGATCAAATGGAAGGTTATTTAACATTTTATCATGAAATGTGCATCCAAAACCATTTGGAAATGATTTTATGGTAATATAAGAGATTTAAAAACTTTAAAATTTCAAGGAAAGCTAAAGAAGATCATTTTTTAAGCCCAAAACTCTCTCAAGCATACACAAATGGTGAAAACAAGCTCGATAACCTAGGTTTAGATGCTCATATATTTCATGATGATATACATGGCTGAAAAATAATTTTATAGGAGTTATAGAGAGTCCTTAGCAACCACTTTGTGTAATTATTTTGAAACTTGGATGTGAAAGCTTTATGAACAAATATTAATAAGTCAAACTGATAAAAAACCCTACTAAACCCTCAGCCATGACCAGTTTGTGAAAATGGAGTTAGATATGAAATATAATGAACTATTTAGACCATAATACCTATTTGAACTTGTAAAGTACTCCCTCAATCTAATTCAAATTCTATCTAGTTGTATGAAACTATACTGACATGGTGTAAAATAGGGTTTTTATCACTATTTTATGTGTTTTTTAGGCTAAAAGAGGATTTAAGAGATGAAATAAAGTTTTGAGACTTTTAATAACTCATTATATTCATTTAATTCCCTAAAAAAAAATTTAAGTGCCCCAATTAGGTGATTTAACTCAGCCAGTCAAAACTAGCATATTGGACAAGCTGGTGAAGAAGATGGAAAACTTCAAGTGGGGTGATTTTAAGATGTGTATGATGATTATAAGTCCATTTAGGGACTTTAAAATTGTCATTCACTCCCTACCATGGGTTTTAATGGATAAATTATGTCAATTTTGAGGCCAAGTGTGTAGGGTGCATGGAAGGGCAATTTTTTAAATAACAAATGATGATGGCTCACTTTTAGAGGTTTTTAGAGGACTAGGGATTCAATAAATACATGGAGATGCATGTATTATGTCCTTAAATTTCACTCCAATCATAATATTTTTCCCTAATTAGTTAAAATATGTTCAAACAGAGGTAATTATGAAGGTAATTTTTATGAGTAAGTTGAAGTGTTTTCTTGCCATTTTTTATGAAGTTTGTGCCTTGTATGGACACTTGGAATTCCAAAAATTACATGGTTTGTTCCATATCCTTTAAAAATTAATAATTAACTTCTTCTCTTATCTTTATAAGTGTCCTTGTGACCCTTTTACTTCTTTCTTCTTCTCTCTCTCATAAGTTCTATAAGAACTATCCATTTTGGCATTGTATTAGATGTTCCACCTAAGTATGGTGAAGCCATTCTCATTTTTATACCTTTTGATCAATAAAATTACTAAGTTTTACCTCTTCCATGACTTTTCATATTTTTCTTTAATTTAATGTTGAATTAGTTTAGTGAAGATGATGGATTCCTTAGCAAGTTATCACATTCTCTCACCTATTTACAGCTTCTTCTTTCAGGGCATGTGATGTGTTCTAAGAAATTTCAAAGTTTAAGTGAGTTATTATCTTCATTAATGCCACTCAAGGCCTCTTGTCCTAGCTTTGCACATTCATCCATAACGCATAATGTAACACTAATGTAAGAAGACATAAATTGGAGAGTGTATGTTTAGTTATCCTTTGATTTCAAGTTTAATATGCATATGGTTGGATGTCATCTATATATTTTGTGTATCACCTCCCTTAGGTTAGTATTCTTTTAGTTATATCTCTCCCTTTCACCCCTAATATTTATTAGTAGTTACAATCCTAAGTGGCACATCAAGGGAGCTAGCCCTATCTAGAGACTCACCTCATTCTTTAGGCTGCCCACAAGCCTAGAGGTGATTTCATTGTGACACTTGGATGAGGGGAGATTTTTATCTCAACAAAGGGTGAAAATCCAAGTGATGACAATTTTTGGCATGCTTGATGGGACTCTTGTTCCAAGAGTTAAAGGATTTTTGGTGTTGTCCTTCAACACATCAACCTTTAGAGGCATCTATCTAAACATCAATGGTGACTTAAAAGCTACATCAACTAGTCAAACAACCCTAGTGTTCCTTTTGAATATTGTTGATAACCATTTTATTATGTTCCTTGCTTCCAAATGAAGTTTCATGGTTCTCCTTGGTGTTGAGTATAATTTCACACAAGTTGGTAAGACCTTACAAGCTTATGAAATTCCCTATCTATATGATAAAGTTCTTAACCAACCCTATCATTAAGTATATCAGCCCCAATATGATCCTTGTCAACCCATGCATGAAGTATATCAATCCTATAACAAACCTTTTCAATGTCTTTCCCCTCCTAGTCAACCAAATCTTTTCTCTAACCAACCCATTTCCACTTTCAAATGAACTCTTTTGCATTATGAAAAGTATATGCTAGATCTTGATACTCAAATGGGATGTGGTCAAAAGATTACTAGCCACCTTATTTAAAAGTTAAGAGATGCATTAGATTTAGTCAAGAGAGAGTGGATACCTATTGAGAGAGGCAATTGTCAAAGGCTCACAAGTGAGATTCTTGATGTGAGTGGTCTACTTTCTTCCTTAGAAGATAGGCTAAAATTTCATGAAAGGCAGCCTCACCAAACCTATCAGCCTTCATTGAGTTGGCTAACATGCATATGCAGCAGTTCATGTGGCAAATAAAGGATGAGGATTTTCCCTTTTACATTGCATCCCTACCAATTAAAAAAGATATTTCTAATCCTAGCATCCCAATTTGGAGTAAGATAGTGGAGTCATGGGGAAAGAAGGAGGAGAAAAGTCTTGACTAAGAGTGTGAAATTGAGAAGACATCTAATCCTAGTATCCTAAGATAGAGTAAAATAGTAGAGTCATAGGGAGATAAATAGAATAATTGTCCAAGAGTGTTAAGTGGAGGATGGAGTTGATCCTTTGCAAGTCCCTCCCACCCTTCCTCAAGAAACTTCTTATGTTCCATGGCATCCCTCATGCACTCCTTATCCTCATGATGATTCCTATGAGCTTCAAGAGAGACTTTTCCAAGAGAAATTAGATAAGTAAATAGAGGAGCTAGAGACAAAGATGAAGATACTAAGTCAAGGTGTGATGTAAGGTTTATACCAAATAGAAGATCTTATGCCTAAACACATCCCATCTACCCTCCCTCAAGATCTTCCCAAAGATCCTCCTACCTTGCATTCTCAATTTGATTTGGATTTCTATATGCCACCTCCACTGACTAATTCATCTTGTCCTTAACCCATTACCCTTTTAATTGATGGACCTGTGGTATGGGAACCAAAGGAGGATTAACTAGTTGATAAGGAAAGAGAACTCTTGCTTGAAGAAAACATATCTCCTTAGTAGCCTCATTGGGCTAGATCACATGATTTCAAGATGCCTAGTCTTAGCATAACCATGAAGGAGGTTAAAGATATTTCAACCCTTGACAAAACATATTAGATTATGACAACTAAATTTCAATTTGAAATCCCTCAAGAGGTCTTAAGTGATGAAGAGAAGGCAAGTTCTTGTGTTGAATCTCTTTGCTTTGTTGATGATGAAGAATGTTTTATTTGTATTGAAGAACCTATCTTGAGAGAGGCAAATGAAGAGGAAAATGCTCAATTCATGGTTGATAAAGAAGACCTCATGAGTGCTTATGAGGAAGAAATCACCATAAGGACTCATTTTTGTGAATAAAAGGGAAATTCACAAGATTTTTCCTCCATATTTGAGTTTAAATATGCTATCAAGAAGGGAAAACACTTTCAAGCCATCCCTCAAGAAGTGGTAGTATTGAGAGAGTCTCATGAGATCTAGATAGAGGAATTAGCACTTGAATATGGTCTGATCAAAGATGAAGAAAAGGTGATTTCTTATGTGGATATTTTAGATTGGGTTTATGAGGAAGGATGTCTTCCTTTTTCTAAAGAGGAAGAAATGATCATTAACTCTTTTCTCACTTTACAAGATACCATAGATAGGCAAGGACAATTTTTTAATTAGCTTTTAGATGACTTGTTTGAAATAATTAAAGTAGGCTATACTCATCTTCAAGGAGGCTATGATCTAGTCAAATATTGAAAAGGCAACATTGGTACTCAAGTAAGTATACAAAGGGAAAGAAATCTTTTAGATCTATCCATTCAAGAAGCATACACATTTCATGATGACATGCTTGAAGTCATAAATATGGGCTATCATCCTCTCAAACATTTGGAAGAAACACATCAGCTTGTGAAGGATGGAAGAATCTTCTATTGGCCTTAATATTTTAAGGAACATGAAACTACTTCTCTTTAAGCCATGCCTACTAAGGATATACAAGTCGATCATGAGATGAAGAGTGGGCAACAGTATGAAGTATGTGAACATGTTCAAGAGTAATATGTCTTCATTGGAGACATATTTAAGGATGATCTACTTGAGATCAGATCAAGAGAAGTGCCAAGGAAGAGGTTTGATCCAAAAATCATTAAATATAAAAAGAAGCATGCTTGGCACTATGTTTCATCTCACCATGAGGATGATTCAAGAAAATTTCCTTTTGATCCAAGAAAGGAGGTATGTTTATTTGCTAGTTGTGCATAATATGTTATTTACTAATTCCCCTAAATTCTTGGAGCACATGTGTGTGTCTCATGTGTTTGTTTTCTTTGTTGTGTGTGTCTTTTGCATTGTGTGGTTGAGGTGGCCATTAATTATCTTATCTTGGTTAAGTTTATGGTTAATGGTCAAAGTTTTTCTTATTTGTCTTAGTCCTTAGATAACTCCATAAGCCCAATGGATTGATAAGGCTATTGGTCTAGTTAGTATAAAAGGCATACTACCCTTATGAGTCACCAATTTGTTGACCAAATTTGACTTTCAGGTCAACTTGGAGCACCCCTAGTAAAAAAATTGGATTTGTACATCTATAAGGGGGTATAATATATTGTCATGAGGTGTTTTATAGGTTAATTGATGTCAACTACTATTATTTAGCTTTGGTAAATTATTTTTACATCCTTATATCATTTTTGGGTCATTTAAGGGGTCAAAAAGGTGCATTTATTGATTTATATGAGTTTATTAGGAAATTTTCAAGCGTAAAAATGTGATTTCATGCCCCATGTGTCATTATAAGTATTATATAACTAACACTACTAAAAATATGGAAATTTGTTCAAAGAAAAGTTAGTTTTCTTAAAAAAAAAGGAGAGATTGGCACTTATACAACCTATTTGGTAAGTGTACCACTTGAAAAGGTGGAAATGTGACTCTTAATCTTCCCTACACTCATATAAACATTTGGTTTTATCTATAGATGTATTTTTTTGATCAAAATCATTTTGCTTCCTTTTCACCTTTCTAGACACACAAAAGTGATTTTTAGGTTTATACTTGATGCGACCACTAGAAAGAGTTTCAGGCAGAATTATTTTGAGAAGTTTTGTACTCAAATACCTTAATTTTAATATCAATAAGTTTTATAATGATCAACTATACTTTATGACCTATTTTTTTGAAGTTGAGTGTGTAAGTTTGTTTATCAATCTATGCATCTTTTAGGTTTTGCCTTAGTTTAAAGAAGTTCTTATAATATAGCTACTAAGATTACCTCCAAAGAATATTAAATTACTTATAAAATTATCCACACACATGGTTTCATTTTTCATGAGGTTTTGATATGTTAATAATCTCAATTTGTAGGAGGATATAATTTTCTAAGTTGTGGGTAGTTTTCACCATTTTTAGGAGTTTTGTGCTTTGTCAATGGATTTAGAGGGTTGTGTTATATTCATATACATGTTTGAAAAGTATATTTGAATTCAATTTTCACCTTTCATCCAATTCTACTTGATTTTCATAGTTGCAACCCATTCATCACACCAACCAGTTATTCTAGAAACCCCTACCTGCTCTTTTCTAGGTGTATACAAGTGTTTTCAAGTCAAAAAAGGTGTTTTGAAGCTAGTTCCAAGGTGTTTATTGATTAATATAATGTATTTGAATAATTATAATGTATTTTTATTTATTTTAAAGCTATTCAAATCACATTTTACCACATTTCATGCTTTGCCTACCTAATTTGCCCAAAACATTCACCTATAGGCCCCTGCTGATGTCATGCTAAAGTATGGGAAGGTTGATGCATTTACAACTTCTTATAACCACAAGATTTGAATTATTATGTTTAAAAAAACATATTAGGTTAATTTACATGAAAGTTTTTATATTTATTATCTACAACTCACTATTATGCACCAAAACATCCACCTACAGGTGGCTAAGTAGAGTAATAAATGATTTCATGTAGAAGATGAGACCACTTGACACCTACTTGAGGTTGTGGTATGCGTATAAAGTTTATAAAGAACCATATGAAGTGTTAATGAGGAAAAAAGATGAAGTAGACCACTATGATCAAGAAAATACTGAGTTCTAGGAATCTTTCCCTAAAAAGTCAAAATAGAGGTCTAGGGGCATGTTTTGGATAAAATGTAACATGGTTGCAAAAGGTTTTAAGGCACATAGAAACATAAAAAATTTATCCATTGTGAACATGAAGATCCTTTCAGAGAATTAATTCAATATAATAAAGGATATTGGTTGTTGAGAGGCTCAAACCTATCAAATTATGCACTAAAAACCTATAGTAGCATCTATAGGCTTGTGAAGATGTAGATGGTCTTTTGACACCTTTAGTGGAAAAAAATGAATTCACTCATGTTGGGGATGATTAATTTGGTGGAAATGATACAAAAATGGCATATATATCATCACATTTTTATTAATTTATGATTTTCAAGTTTCAAAAGTAACCCCAGGTGTCCCTTGTATGGAAGACACTCACCTATAGCTGAGAATGAAAATAGTGGGCTAGTTAGGAGGTTTTGAGGGTAATACAATCCATCCAAGGTAAATTCATTAGGATAAAGTAAAAATAAACTATAAAACTTCATGGATATTTTTCAAATATTTTGATCAAGATCCTTTTAATCTATATACACCTATAGGAGTATTGGCAGAGGACTGAGGGCTTGCATGGTGAAGTTGAAACATACTAAAATCCTCTTGATGACCTAGTGGGTGGTATTGGTTATTACAGACATGATAGTAATGATAAGTTGGAAAATGTATCTAGGAATAATTTCAAAAGGATAAAAGGACTAATTTTAGACCTTAAAACATCCACTTATAGCCACTATATTGACTGAGATAGGGTAGACAATGAATTGGGACTTGGTCTTAAGTGATGTTTTAGTTCAAGATTGAAATGAAAAAGTTTGGTTAAGAGTATATGACCATGGAAGGTTATTTTAAGGTTTTTTTTTCAAGGCCTAGATTATTTAGGCTACCCCAAGGTACCACCTCTCTAAAACAAAGACATAGTCAGGGTATTGCTATGCTCAGTCTGGGTTAGACAAGGGTACTAGAAGGAGTATAAAAATCATGTTAAAGATTGAGGATGAGATAAATGAATTCAAGAAATGAAATTATGACTCAAAAGAAATAAATAAGGGTTTTTTTACTTTGAATTCAAATCATATATTACATTCATACACCTATAGGTCTCTTTTTAGGACAAGAAATACAGTCAACATTATTTTCAACCATCTAACCAATCAAAGAGTGTAAGGAGTATTGGAAGGCTAAGGTGGTGACCAGACCTAGAGTGTTTTAATCAAGAAAATAAATGTATATATATTATTGGAAATTTAAATAAAGAAATAAGGGGTCCTAAATATGTAAACATAGTCTACACCAAGGAAACCCTACATACAGCCTACCATAACATAAGTCTATCTTGGGTCTTTGATGAATTGAAGGGACACATGATGTCACTAGGAGATAATTTTTTATAAATATAACCATTATGACTTGATTAGGTCTTTCCAATATCAAATTATATTATAAAAATAAGGGAATTTGCCTTTGCTTTGTCTCAGATAGAGGGCACTTCCCCAGGTGCATCAAATTGAAGTCTTGAGGAGTAGGACCAAAAATATGAAAATAAAGATTTGAGGACCTTGTGTAAATGTTGGATAATTTTTATTAAACCTATACCAACATGAGAAGCCAAGCATGAGGTGGTGAAACCAAATAGGGTGGTCTAGACATCTAAGGTTGTAGTCAGCCCTAGTAGGCATAGTTATACCTAGAGGCTCAAACAAGGAGCCACTTTCATTTTTTGACCTAATTTGAATATAAAACTGATGGGATAATGTTTTTAGTGTCATATAATATGTGTAGAGTCATTTTGAATTCAATGAAAGAAAATATAATGATCCAAGACATAGAAGTTATAGGCAAGCCTATGGAACAAGTCTTAAGCCAAGACCAAATGGAAGGGTCTTTAACTTTCTATCATGAAAAGTGCATCCAAAACCATTTGTAAATGATTTTATGGGAATATAAGATAATTAAAAAAAATTATATTTCAAGGAAAGATAAATAAGGTCATTTTTAAGGCTAAAACTCTCTCAAGCATAAAAAAATAGTGAAAACAAGCTCGATAGCCTAGGTTTAGATGCTCATATCTTTCATGATGATCTACATGGTTGAAAAATAAATTTTGAGGAGTTATAAAGATTCCTTAGAAACTACATTGTGTAATTATTTTGAAACTTAGACGTGGAATTTTTATGAACAAATCTTAAGAAGTCAAACTACTCAAAAACCCTAGTAAACCCTCAACCAAGACCAAGTTATGAAAATGGAGTTAGAGATGAAACATAATGAGCTATTTGGACCAGAATACCTATTGTAACTTGGAAAGTACTACCTCAATATACTTCACATGCTATCTATTTTTATGTAACTATATGGACATGGTACAAAACATGGGTTTTCTCACTATTTTATGTGTTATACAGGTTATAAGAGGAGTTAAGAGATGAAACAAATTTTGGAGAAAATTTTGGGACTTTTAATAACTCCTTATATTAATTTAATGCTGTGAAACAACTTATAAGTGACCCAACTAGGTGATTCAACTTAGCCAGTCAAAATTGGCATATTGGACAAGCTAATAAAGAAGATGGAAAAATTCAAGTGGGGTTATTTTAAGATGTGTTTAATGATTATAAGGTCATGGAGGGAATTTAAACATTCAATTCACTCCCTCCCATGTATTTTCATGGACAAATGATGCCAATTTTGAGGTCAAGTGTGTAGGGTGCATGGAAGGGTAATTTTCTATATAGTAGATGATGATGGGTCACTTTAAAAGGTTTAAAAGGACTAGGAATGTAAAAAATGCATGGAGAGGCATGTATTATGTCATTACCTTGTATTCCAATCATTAGACCTGGTCCTAATTAGTTATAATATGTTTAAATAGAGGCAATTATGAAGGCAATTTTTATGAACAAGTTGAGGAGTTTTCTTGACATTTTTCATGAAGTTTTTGCCTTGTATGGACACTTGGAGTTATATAAATCTCATGGTTAATCCCATAAAATTATCACATGCATAGGTAGCTACTTCTCTCAGCCTGAAAAGTGTCTTTGTGACCCTTGGAATTCTTTCTTCTTCTCTCTCTCACAAGTTCTATAAGAACTAGCCGTTTTGGCATTGTATTAGATGTTCCACATGAGTATGGAAAATACCTTCTCATTTGTATAAATTTTTATCAATAAAATTAATAATTTTTTCCTATTCCATGAATTTTAATAGTGTGATTTACTTGAATGTTGAATTTTCTTAGTGAAGACTATGGATTCTTTAGCAAGTTTGCACATTCTTTGACCTATTTGTAACTTCTTCTTATAGGGCATGTGTTGTGTTCTAAGAAATGTCAAAATTTAAGTGATTTATTATATTCATTATTCATATTTAATGTCTCTTTTCTATTCATCCTATATTTTCACATTCATCCATAACCCATAATGTAACATTGATGCAAGAAGAAATAGATTGGAGAGTGTATGTTTAGTTGTCCTTTGATTTCAAGTGTAATATGCATATGGTTGGACGTAATAAATATATTTGGTGTATCACCTTACTTAGGTTAGTTTTATTTCATTTATATCTCTCCCTTTTCACCCCCAAAAGTTAGTAGTAGTTTTAATTCTAAGTGGTACATCAAGGGAGCTAGCCCTATCTAGAGACTCACCTCATTCCTTAGGATGCCCACAAGCCTAGAGGTGATTCCGTTGTGCCACTTTGTTGAGGGGATATTTTCATGTTATAAAAGGGTGAAAATCCAAGTGATAACAATAATGAAATATAGATATGAATACTCTTACACATCCCTATTAGGCATGAGTATTCTACAGATACCCTTCCTGACACATTTTGATATTCTAAAATTTGATAAATATAAGGGGAGAGGGGACCCTCATGACCATGTTCAAGAATATTATATATCATGAAATGAGGTCACATACAATGATGATTATGTACTTTGAATCTTTCCTAAAATTCTCATAGGACCTCCTCTTGAATGGTTTATGCATTTACCTAAGGGGTCCATTACTACTTTTGAGGAACTAACAAAAACAATTATGAAATGCTTTTCTTTCAATATCGAGCATGACATTTATATAATTGATCTCTATAACACCAAATAAAGGAATGGAGATATTCTCACATCATTTTTATAATGATGGAGGAGCTTAGCCAGTCTCTTTTGATGTACTATCACCAAAAAGGAGTTGGCTAAGATCTTCATTGATAATCTAAATACAAAATTGAAATATCAATTGAAATTACAGTCTAAAAAATCATTTGATGAGATTATAAAAAAGGGTATATAGATATATAAATCACTTATTGAGAGGGGAACTATCAAACTATACCCCTGGATTGAATAAAGTCAAAACAAAGATAATATTTTCTTGAGTAAACCAAAGGTCTTCAATAAGAACAATAATGTAGTAGGGGATGGTGTTACTAATTTAAAAAAATTAAAAATAGTACAAAAGTATTCCCCCAATACTAAAAGTTAAACTATATCCAACATTATTATTCCAAAGGGAAAACCAAGTCCTAGAGTATAGAAACATCATATTACTAGTTTTGGTGTGCCTGTTGAAATGGTCTTGAAAAAGTTAATTATTACTAATATGATAATTTTCCTAGAGATTTGACCCTTGGATGATAATAATCCATACCCTAATTAGTACCATGAATATGATTTTTTCCATTACCATTGAGTAAAAGGGAATGATACTCTAAAATTCATACAATTATGACATTCATCTAAGACTTGATAGAAAAAGGGGAGATAGAAGTTGAAGGAAAAAGTCAAACAAGCCAATCTAAAAATCAGTAATTAGGGATATATTAGGACCCTCTACCAAAGCATGAAAAATAAATAAATAAACCACTAATGGATTAGGGTCAAGCCTCTATCTCTAGAAATATTTATTACCATTCCATTCCATATCACTACATTAACACCATTAAAATCAAAGGCCCCAAGAGCTCACAAATATACCATCCCTAATCCTTAAAATAAATAAGGTCATTACTGATTGTGTAGTTACTAGAAGACATGGAAATATAATAGTTCTTGGAGCACATCCAAAATATCCACCTAATTTTTCATCTTAAAAAATCACCATCCCTAATAAAGCTTTAAATTATATCATTAAGACATATGATATTATTCAGCGGCTCAAGAAGACCATCTCTAATAAAGGCTTATGATGATAATAAAAGGTCATCCATTGGAACAATATGTCTTCTCATAGTTGTGGGGCTTGCATTTCACCAAACATTAATCCATGTGTTGGATGTACATATCCCTTATAAAATTATTTTGGGGTGCCCTTGGATCCATGAGATGAGATTGGTACCCTCCACCCTTCATCAATGCCTCAAATTCCCACATTTAGGAATAAAGTTCACCATCCTAGGTGAAATTGAATATTTTCATAGATGTCAAATGAAATAATAAAATCATGATATTTATTTTCCATGTAACCAAAAATCATCTTATAATACAAAATATATGAAATATGTACACCTTGATAGTCTATCACCCTCATTTGAGTCACCAAAAATCACTCACCTAAAAATTATCTCCAAAGGGTGTGGGGAATGAGTATAAAACTATTTGCATAGGAGACCTTCCATTATCCCCATATAGTTATTGATCCCTAGCTATGAAAAAATATAAACCTATTATTTATTAGTGTATATTTATTGCTTTCACTAGTTGGAGAATCCTATAAAATAATGTTTTGAGGATCTTGACGATTCCTAGATTATTCATGGAGATGAAAACCTAGATTTTTAAAATAAAAAATATCCCCAATTAAATAAAATTATCCAAAATATGAACTATAAGGGTCAATAACTAAGAAAAAAAGAAAAAATAAGTTTAGAACCTATTGGTTTTCAATAACATTTGTGATGACTTAGCATAGGGTAAAAACAACTAGACATTAACCTCAACTCTTTCACCACAAACACTTATTCAATTATTGAAGAGTCTACCTTTGATAAATAAATTGATACAAGTTAAGTTTATGTCATCTATGAATACCTAGATACCATAAACCTATTCTCTAACACTACCATTCCAATTTCAATATCTCCCTCTGCTACCCTGAACTAATAGCTTGGGATCAGAGGAAATAGCCATCCTTTGATATGTTTCAAAGTGATGAAGCTATTATTGAGTACACGGGAGCCTTAAGTTTCATGCCATTAGGGGATCAAAAAATGGGATTCACTATCAATTTAAAATATTCCACATATTTTTGAGAGTAACATGACTCGTTAAACCAAGTAAAATAGGAAGAATATGATGAAGATGATCCATCTTCAAATATATAAGAAATCTATCCAAATCCTAATGAACAAGAGCTTTATCAAGAACTAGGTGTAGAGCTCTCAACTAAGTTTGATTTAGGAGAAGATTTACCACCACCCCAAACATTATTTCAAGATCAATGACCTTCCCTAATTAAAGAGGTCACAAAATAAAATATTAGGACTAAAAAGAATATTAAAATAATAAAACTAGGGGAAATTCTCACCTCTGAGGAATGCTAAATTCTTATTGAGATTCCTAAAGAGTTTATAGACATATTCACATGGATATAATCTAACATGCCTAGATTAGATCCCACTTTTATGGTATATCATCCAGTAGTGTATCCAAATGTTAAACTAATTAAACAAAATCTCCAAAATATGCATCCCAAAGTGGTGTTATTAGTTAAGGGAGAATTAAAAAAGTTATTGGAAGCAAGATTAATTTACCCAATATATTTTTCCAAATGAATCTCTCATATCATTACTATCATAAAACCACAAGGAGGGATACATATTTTTACTAACTTCTAAGATATAAATAAGGTGTGTCCAAAAGATAACTTTCCTTTACTAAATATCTACATGATTGTGAACTCCACAATAGGATACAAAATGCTCTCCCTCATGGATGTTTTTTTTTGGGTATAATAAAACCAAAATCACTTTATAAGATCAAATTAAAACTACATTCATTACTCCATGGGGGACTTTATGCTACCAAGTGATGTCATTTAGATTTAAAAATGTATGATCAACCTACTAGAGGGCCATGATAGTCATTTTACATGACATGATACAGGACATAGTAGAAGAATACATGGATGATATCTTTAGAAAGTCCAACTTAAGGGTAAAACATCTAGTGGTCCTTAGATGAATCTTTGAGAGGCTCAAAGAATATAATGTCAGACTAAACCCTAAGAAATGTGTGTTTAGAGTCACTTTATGCAAATTTTTGGGGTTTATAGTATCCCAAAAAGGCATTGAGGTAGATCCAATTAAATTAAAAACTATTATTTAAATGCCTCCACTAAAAAACCTAAAGCAACTATGAATCCTTTACGGAAAATTATAGGCTATTCATCATTTTATTTCTCAATTGGTAGAGAAATTCCATCTATTTACTCATCTATTAAAGAAAGGATCTTAATTAGAGTGGAATATAGAATTTCAAAAGGTGTTTTACAAATTGAAGTAGTATATATTAAAGCCTCCAATATTCTCACCACTAATATCAGGAAGGCCATTACTTTTGTATGTATCCACTACGCCATGTGTTATAGGGGATCTCTTATCTCAGCATAATGATGAAGGAAAGGAATGAGATATATACCATCTAAGTAGAAACTTATCTCATACAAGCTCAATTATACCCCTATATAGAAATCATGTTTGGTTATGATCTTTACTTCACAAAAAATCAGACATTATATGTTAAATAACCAAGTCAAGTTCATCATAAAATTTGATCCACTTAAATACATGTTATATAAGTCTAACCCAATAGGAAGAATGAATAAATGTATTATGTTACTAAGTGAATTAGACATCAAGTATATAAATAAAAAATCCATAAAGGGGAAAATTATCATATATCAACTAGTAGAAGCACCCATAATAGACATGAAATCATTAACAATAACCTTCTTTGATGAGTCCATATTAACAACTGAAGAATCACCAGGATGGAAATTATATTTTGATGGATGATTTACCATGCATGGGTTAGGAGCATGAATACTTTTGGTAACACCATAAAGATACATAATCCCTAAATATTTTTGAATATCTTTCCCATACATCAATAACATCATTGAATATGAGGCATTGATTTTCAGGTTACAAATTACCATCCAATGGAATATTTAACATCTTCAGGTCCTCGAGGATTCTCATTTGATTATCAAATAGGTCAACAAAGAGTTTCAAACTAAGGATGACAATTTACTTCCCTAAAAGCAAATGGTTAATCAATTAAAACAAAACTTTTAGTTTATAACTTTTGAGTAAGTGCAAAGAGGAAGTAACAGTGCTACAGATGTAATGGCCACTATCAGTCTCTAATAGATATCGCCAAAGATGTCCTTGAAGTCAATTTTGTAATTAAACAATTATTATTACCTACACATAAATATTTAGCTCATTATCAAAACTATGTAATCCTTGATCCCAGTCAACCATGGTACCATGACTTCTATACCTACCTCCATGACAATACCCTTTCACTAGATCTCTATCATCATCAATGCAAATCCTTTATCCAATGTGCATCCCTTTACACCATCATCAGTAGTATGATATATGAATGAAGCTATGATAAGACCCTATTAATATTCCTAAACTT
This sequence comes from Torreya grandis, assembly GCA_037957365.1. NCBI lineage: Eukaryota > Viridiplantae > Streptophyta > Pinopsida > Cupressales > Taxaceae > Torreya > Torreya grandis. The sequence continues at coordinate 52,861 of JARHVA010000238.1, forward strand.
AGAAGAGGCCCTTATTGCAATAAAATAAGTTCATGATGGTATTTATGGAGGCCATATCAATGGAATGGACCTAGCCAAGAAGTTATTTTGAACTGGATGTTATTGGCAAATAATGGATCATGACACTTAATAGTGTATGTGAAATTGTGTATCCTATCAAAAACATTATAATATCATACATGCCCCAGCTCAAGACCTTTAACCTATAATGATCCCATGGATTTTTTCAATCAGGGGATTATATCTTATTGGCAAGATTAATCTTACTTCATAAGATGAACACAAGTTCATTATTATAGCCACAAAGTATTTTAATAAATTTTTGGAAGTTATAATTCTCATATACACTACAAGCCTTTAGATATCTAAGTTCATTTTGAATCAAATTATTTGTCATTTTAGAATCCCATCCAAAATAATATCAAATAATGACAAATATTTGAAAAATTAGGAATTGGAAGACCTATGCAATACATATCATATTGAGAAACATTTCTCCACACCCTATAACCCCTAGGGAAATGGACAAGTGGAAGCAACAAACAAAACACTTCTAAAAATTCTTAAAAATATTATTAATGATGCTAGAATAAATTGGCATCTAATACTATATCTTGTACTTTGGTCATATAAAACCAATGTCTAAATGAAATAGAAGCAATCTTACCAGTAAAAGTTGATCTTCCCTCATTATGTATATCCTTGTGGGGCATGATCACAGATAATGAGCATATAAATGAATAATTATAATAACTAGAATTATTGGATGAGAAGCATCAGAATGCTCTTGATCACCTTAGGGCATATCAAAATAAGCTTAAAGAACAATATTGTTAGAAAATCTAGTCTCAAAAATTTGAAATTGGTGACCTAGTCTTTAAGGAAAACTAGAAAAACACCAATGTTGAATGTGAAAAGAAGGGGAAATTTGAAGCAAATCAACTTGGGCCTTATGTTATTATTATTAAATTTGGGTCAGTGGTATAAAAATTGGCCACTCTAGATGGAGATGAACTTGATAAGCCAATGAATATTATGCATATTAAATGGTTTTATACCTAGAGGTCATGAGAAAAAATTGATCCTATGTCTATAAGAACCCATACTAGGGGCAATCCTATCCATCATTCTTCCTCATCTCCCATAATTCCCATCTTCCCATCTTATCCACTCACCTCCCATATGACCCTGATCCCAACAATGGGTGTAAGATATATGCTTTGAAAATAATGAGGTATGAGATTTAAAAAAGGGGAATAATGATGTTGAAAATGCGAAGGGGACAACTATTGAAGAGTCATCTAGAACATTTAATCCACTTTGAAATCAATATTTCCTTCTGATATCCCAATCTTCTATGTACCTAAAAAAATAAAATGTTAATGTATATGGGTTGATGGAGATTTCAACATATGGCACACATCCCCTTAGTTAGTTATATGGTCCAATATATTAGGATAAATGAGTAACATGTAGAATTAGTACATTGGGTAATGTTCATTCTACATTAGGATTATGAGGTTACCCATCCATTGTTAATTATATAGAGGTATATATAAAGGAGGTGAATATCATTTTAAATGAATCAAGTAAGCATTGAGTCTTCTATTTGGTAGAAGGATATTTGAGGTTGTCCTCTTGAAGAGACATTATGGAGTTATTCCTTCCTAAATGAGTATTGTATGGTATTGCCTTACCTTAAAGGTATTGTTCTATTTCTTCATATCTTTAATATTTAGGTATCTTGGACTACTAATATCTATTGTGTTGTTCTTATCTACATTATATTCTACATATTTCCAATATTATAAGTCTGGATCATACCAAATGGTATCAGAGATTCGATTTGAGCAATTTGTGTGGGGTGAAACCTTAGTTTTTTGGAATCATTAAGATATTGAAATTGGTTGTGAATTTTTGCATAATGTTTTTTACTAGAGACAAATAATATTTTACGGAAGTCACAGTAAACTAATCAAGGTTTTATGATTAGTTTTGAGAGAGTTATTGATATTTTAGGGTTTGTAATAATTTCATCATATCTACCAAAATATAAGTAATTTTTCTATGAAATTGTTTTTGGGATTGTATAAGAATACAAGAAAGCTACAACCAAAATTTGAAAAAAAATTGATATGTTTTGAGTGATTTATTTAAATTTTATGATATTTCATAGATTTGCTCTATAGGCCAAAAATTTTAGATTTTTTTCACAAAATTTTCACTATCATACATGGAATATTGTTTTATTCTTTTAGGAAATTAGGTGTTTAATTCCTAAGAAAATAAAAGTCTAAAAATGTAAACCAATAATTAATGTGTCTCAATTAGCCTACTAATTTGTGTAAATAGATATGTATTTTACCTTTTCTAAAAATAGGAAGAAGTGTAAATAAATCAAACTTAGCTTATTTTAGGTAGAAATGGATGATTTAGGGTCTATAAATTATTGTTCAAGGAAGGTAGACTATCATAAATTGGACCCAAAACTCTATTTCTAGATTGGATAGGAGCACCAAACTCAAGACCCCCTGCTACTTGGCATTATAGTCCACTTCCAATGCTATTGTCCACTTTTGGCACTATTTTCTTGGTGGTCTATCTTTTTTGGGTTCTATTTGGTAGGCTTATGACACCCTAACAGTGAAATGTTAAAGCATGGGTCTGTGCAAAGCTTGTTGTATGTCTAATTGAATATTTGAAACCCTTAGGAGCTCTTGGTACTTGAACTTGAGTAGAAAACTTGCGAAAGAGTGGAGGGGTTAGTGTGTAAAGGATATACTAGATGCACTTCACACCCTCTATGTGGGCATGCTACCTATATACCAATACTCTAAAGAGGGATCAAGTTAATGTAGTTCTCTAATTTGAAGTGCTTGGTATAATTATGTGATGTATGCAACTAGATAAAAAACTAGAATTTACTTTGGGTGACTAGAGACTGATATGAGTGCTTGAATAGGCTTGAATTGATCTTGGAAGGTTGTATGCAGAGAAAAGGGAAGAGTGCTTAAGTGTACTTACTTGTATTATTGATTCTTTCTTTAGAATGAGTGCCAACCCTTCTAAATAGACATTGAATGAATTTTTATATGGAAACTAATGATCATGGGTTAGATGAGCTTGCATTAGGCCAATAGGGGAAAAGATAAAGATTCAATAAAATTTGACCATTTGAGGCTAAAGTGAACTTGGACAATAGCATCAAAAATAGGACACCCTTGAGTTCCAATGCTCCTATCCAAGTTGGGTGATATTGTCCTAGGAGGATGAGACATGGGGGGATGGATCTAGGTTCAAGAGGGTTGCATGGGTCTCAAAAAGCTAAGTCTAGGAAGCTACGTGTGACTAGGAATAAATGAACGTCTAGTCAAGAAGGGTTGAGTGATCAAGAAAGAGGACCTATAAGTTGGGTACTATTAACCATGCCTAAGTAATCCAATTTTACATTTTATATGATTACATTTACCACCCCTTTATTCTAATTATGCAATAAAGTGAAATACTAGGATAAAGGAGAAATAAAAATCATATTTGAACTTACCTGTAAGGGAAAAGCTCATGAAGCTGTGTGATGTTGTATGTGCATAGAGAGAGCATGATGTGATGTATAAATCTACAAATAAAAACATGAAGTAGATCATTTCTTACTAGATACATTATATCTAAAATAAGAACATACAAGAGTTGAGTAAGAGGAAGAAAAAGGAATGAATACACCTCAATGGGTATACGAACCAATACAAAACCTATTGTGATGCTAGAATGTGGTGGATGATGTTGAGTGTGTGTTGAATCAAGAGTAATATCATGAATAGATCTAAGTGCTCAATTCCTTAGAATGTGGCTCAAGAAATTAAAAGCTATCCCCTTGGCTCCATCATCACCCACTAAGTGAAGTTATTGAATCATGCATGTGATAATCGATGTCTAGACTAAGTGTCTAATCCATTTGAATAGGAGGCTAAAGAATACAAAGGCTAGCTAGATGTTTGGCTCCATCGGTACCCTATGAAGTGAAACTATGAATTGATACTAGTATAGAATAGATGTCATATGATATGTCTCATGGAGCCCATGAATGTGCTATAAATATAACACTATGGCATGGATAGTCAAATGTGTGCTATAAACTAGGCCACTCTAGGCCATTTTGAAAGATGGAGATTAGGCTTGTATGAAAGCCACTATGAAACTAATGTACTCAGCTTATGTGAAAGCTAACTTGGGAACTCGGGTACTCAAAAATCTAAACTTATATGAAATTTTAAATTGAATGTGATTATGACCACCTACAGATGGAGTAAGTCACATGACTACTGAGAATGCCTAGAATAAACTGAAATAAAAAAGAAAAGAAGATTAATGTGTTGCACACATTACCCCCAATTATTGATGTCTAAAACATGGATTCTGATCTAGAAGCTATGCCAACTATCCAATTTGAATTGAAAGTGAGAACCATCATGTTGTACATGATAACCCCATGTATATGAGAAAACTATGCTAAAACTAATGAATTTGAAGGAACTAGAAGTACAAAAACTATCCCTAAACTTAAATTTTTGCCTATTTTTGGAAACCCCAAGTGTTTTTCTACTTGGAAAAGAGCACCAAACTATGGACACCCCTATTTTTTGGTGCTACTATCCATTTTTGGTGTTACTATTTATTTTTAATACTATTGTCTAGTGTGAAAATTGATTATTGATCTAAGACTGTTCTTGTTTTTCTACTTTGATTTGATCAGTTTGACCTCTAGATTATGTATTGACTATTATAAATGCAACTATTTTAATTGCTAGGAGATTTTATCTCTATGAAAAAGACCCTATTTTATGCCCCCTCTTCTAAGGGTAGGAATGATAAACCTGTAATGACTGCCCTTAGAAGAAAAGAGTCATGTAAGTATGTTAATTTGAATATATATATATATATTGAGAAATATCAAATGTTATATCATATATATATATATATATATATATATATATATATATATATATATATATATATATATATATATATATATATATGATATAACATTTGATATTTCTCAATATGTTTCAAGATATAACAAATATTTGTACCGAGATATTTTTAGATCAATAAGGGTATGCCTAAATGTATATAATAATATGAAAACATGTAAAAAGTATTGAAATGGAACTGGAAATGTTAATTGGTTAGTTTTTAGTTTGTTAGTAAGTATGGAGGGATGGAGCATGATGTCCATCATGGAATCCAAAAAAGTAAGGTAAATGCATGATGTGGATCATGACATTGCACACATGAGAAGCAAATAAGAAAAAAAGAATATGAAGCAAGAAGAAAGAAGCATACAAAGGTGGCCAAGGAGCTAAAAAATCAAGAGACATGAGCATATATCCCTCAAACTAGAAATAAAACATACAAAGCATGTTTAAATGCCATGGTACACATACAACTGAATAATCAAAGTTGGTACAAGGGCCATAGGAACATAGAAGAGTACAAACAAAGGACATTAGAAAATATCCTAAGGCAAAAGTAGGAATTTGAAATGTAATCACATAAGCTATGATAAGCAAGCAAAGAAATCATGTAATAAATATAAAGATACAAGCACATCTAACTAATCAAAACAAATGTGAAAGTATGAAAAACATGTATAGTACAAGACTAGGTATATGTTAAGAGATACACAAGTGCTAGTTACTAGTGACATGTCGATATAAGATTATGTGTAAGGTATATAGTAATGTGCATCAACATGATAACTCACAGTGTGTGGTGTAGGAATGACATAACTTGGATGATGTGATCATGTAGAAGATGCTCCCAATGGGTGTGTATAACAATGTATGTCGTGAATGTAGAAGTAGGAATGCCCCCTCTATGGGTAGAATGAAACAATCAAAGAGCTAGATGTCATTGCACATACTCAAAAAAGATCAAGTGAAGCATGGTAATGTAGAAAATCAGCATACAATAGAATTAAAAGGTAAATTTAAATCCTAGCATGATAGTAACAATGTAAATCATGGATGATGCATACAATCAAACTATGTTTTTGGTGTTTTTTTTTTTTGAAATTTTTTGAATGTTTTTGTATTTTGAAATGTTATATTATTTTTTGTATTTTTTAAAATATTTGAAATATGTACAATTAATCATGAGATAATATGTACAATCAATGCTGAAAATAAATGATGTACAAGTATCTACATCATAATATAAAAGACTAGGTTGGTGGAGGGAAGGGATCCAAAGGTGGAGCCTACTGGGGATGAAAGTGGAGAAAGGAATCTTGGCCATAATCAAATTCATCAAGATCATCATCATAAGTATCATCATATGTTTCAAATGTTGTGCTCATGATATCATCATACTGAATGTAAACTGAGGGTTCCTTTGGTTGTGGAGATGTTGATTCTATTCTAGGATGTTTAGCCTCGCTGATAAGTGACTTTAGTGGAAGTAGTGGAGCTAGTGATATAGGTGGTGCCAATGGTGCTATAATCTAAATAATACCTTGGTCCTATAGTTTATTCAATCTCTATTGTAAGGCTATCCAGGAGTTTGTATCATGTTCTATAATCTTATGAAAGTTACATAATGGGTGACTCTCCTGATGTGACAATCTACTGATAGATCTATGTTAGACTATAAGTAATGTGATCAATCCACAATCAAGTAATATATGTAACATAAAATATGGTTTATGTTGTGTGCTACCTACCTAAATGTAAATAACTAGGTTGATATCCATAGAGGTAACCATGTGGTATGTGCCAAGTGATCTGACTGTGGTCATGAATGTGGAGGATGTCCTAAGAGTGTAGTGTGAGATGTTAAAAGCACTATAGGATGTGGTATGAGAGCTCTATATTCATCATAATAATCTCTTGGGATAAATTCTATAAAGCTCAATACACACAAATAATCATCTATAAGTGTGGGTGTCATATCACCATTTGAAAAAGCCTATAAATTTATATCAACATCATGTACATATGGTAACTCATAATTTACTACCAAGGGTGATTGTGATATAGGATTCTCATCAGCTATAGTAGTAGAAGATGGTACTATTGCTGAAATATTTGTGACTAGTGGAGTAACTATGGGATCAACTATAACTACTGGCGCTATTTTCAGTGA